>LBNU01027260.1:1780-67295 GCA_014162995.1 Artemisia annua | reverse complement strand
AGCTAGGTGGCTCATAAGAAACTATCCTAGGTGAAGGCTCATATGGTGCATAGGTTTCACTAAGTGAGGCATTTTGAGGGTTTGATGGAGCTCCTAAGGTGAACTCTTTAAAAGTCTTATGCACTTGGCCTCTTTTCTCAAGGTACTCAATAAAATCAATATAAGATCTTGTCCTCCTCATTTCATTCCTCCATCTTGGTATATCCAAATTGGTATAATTATATTTTTTTTGGTAAAACTCTAGTGTTGGACTTGGTGGACTCACGTTCTCCATAATGGTGAACGGAAGAGTCAATGGAAAAGTTTTTACAAACACAAGTACAAAGAAAAGATAGAATACGAGAAAGCTAATAAGAAGAAAAATAAAATCTCACTCGATAGGAATCTAACAAGAAAGCTAATAAGAAGAAAAATAAAATTTACGAACATAAGTTACAATAACTATTCCCTAGCAGCGGCGCCAAAAACTTGATGCATGGGTTTTGCAACCTTTGCACTTAGGTTTTACCTCTCAAGGGATCTTGAGAAGCTTACAACCCCCACCAGGCAGTGTACCTGACCGATGTAGTATAGTGTAGTGGCAAGTACCGGGGGATTAATCGTTCTCTCCGGGAATAGTGTCGTTAGGCTTGAAAAGCTACTCTAATTAGGCCTAAGGGTTGAGGGATGATTCTTTTTGTATTTTTATATTTTTTGAAAGCAAGTAAAAATCTTGGGTTTTAGAGGAGTGGGCGGAATTAGTTGCTAGTCAACTAACCCAAATAACTACTTTTGCAAATAAAATTAAATAACAAGAAAAAGTAAATGGTTGTGAAACTTATATGAGAGAGATATGTGTTTACTTAGATTTCCTTACTCCCTAGCTATCTTTTATATGTTAATTGGTTTGTTGTAATTATGTGGATGACGGGTTGTATTCCTTTAAACCATTCGTAGGGCCGTGTACGATCTTCCCTAACTCTATAAGCTCCTACTTCACTCCTATGTCGAGCCGACTAAAAGCTCCTAACATGGGATCATTAGAATTCGCTCATGCATTAAATACAACCAAATAATCGTAGTACACATCCGATTCATGTTTCTTAAGACGTTCAAGCAAGTTACCGTATAGGAGGTTAGCCAGTTTTCTTAAGCCTAACATCGACTTCACCCACCCACAATAATCACAAGCAAACCAACAACATATAATCAATAGCTAGGTTTCATTAGATCTAAGCAAACACAATAAAGACCTAGCCTAGCATGTTAATTGAAAGACAAGCATAAGATATAATCACACAATACATAGACATATTGAATGATTTGGAAGAGACTTATCTTCAATTAAGCATCCAAGTTTCAAGGGTGGAAAACCCTCAAAAATACAGTAGAAAAACGAGCTAGGGTTTTGTTCCCAAAGTTGCACACTAATGAATGAAAATTAGAAAACTACATACAGATTTTATATTGTGATGGCGTCACCTTATAGGATCTGACGCTGTCATCTCACCGCCAAACTAAAATTCAGATTGCTCAGATCCACTCTTGACGCCGTCCCCTTGTAATTCTTTCTGGGCCGTCTCCCTTTACCACATAACGTGACGGCATAGGCGTCACAAAGCGTGACGCCATCACTCTTTAATTCTTCAAAACTTTCTGGGGCGTCTAGTGTAAAAATCATCCTTCACATTGTCAAAGCGTGACGCCGTCACAGGGCATAATGTGACGCCGTCAGGTACTGTTTTCAGCATAATTTAAGACTGTGTCGTTTTCTTCACTTTTATGCTCCAAAATCGCCCAAAATGCTTCCTTTTCCAGAATTCCTCTCCAAAGTACCTAAAATGACAAAAGGAACGATTTAAGGCAATATTTGATCAAATAATTACGGATTAGGGCTTAAATGACCCCCTAAAAGCGTAACACTTTTCGCCTCATCAGATATCCTCTCCCAGTAATCACCAAGTAATACCCTGTCAGGAACAATCCTCCAACTCTCAGCCCAATACCTAGCAAACCCTGCAGATGCCAACTCCTCCTCAGTATGTAACCCCATAGCTAACACAAACTGCCTCATCGACATCCGCCTAGGTAAACCACCCAACCTGAAAACCAAGGTGTCAAGAGTATCCAGCCCTACATCCGTCTCTCCCAAGCATAAGATCTGAACACAACCTCATCATCCTCGTCCCTAAGTACCATCTCTAACCTATCACGAAGCCCAGCAGCAGCATTCCCTCCATTAACCAATCCAACACCCTCAAAATCTTAAATAGGAACCCTAAAGATCTTCTTAAAGAAGATCAACCTAAGCCTCCTCATATAGTTAGCTTCAGTATCTGGTGTCAATCCCATGGTTTCAAAACGGAGCCATAAATTCCTGCGTCCTACATCGGGTAGTTCCATCTAAAATAAATTTTTCAAAGTTAGAAAACAGTATTGTAATATCAATGATACGGCGCATAGGTTGACGCATTGCGGCGTATCTTAGCTCCAACATATAGATAAAAGAGATACGAAGCATGTGGTAATAATAATCAATGCGCCTCATCTATAAATTAAGGTACGACGCATGGCAGATGCATCGCATCAAATTATGTAATACGGCGCAACTGAGTTTAAAGCGAATTTGTTAAAAATACTTTGTTGCACCGTATCATCTATCCTAAATGCGCCGCATCTAGTGTTATGTCAGTATAAAAGAAAAGGGGCTGGGCACGTTTTCCAAGATTCCGACCCCGTGACGTAGATTTCCACTCAACATCACATTGCCTTTTTACCTATCCTATAAAATCTTCATATTAACCTATCCCCAATCAAATCATTTCCCCCCAAAATTCAAAAACAAACACCCCTGAACCCTAGTTTTCAATTCAATTCAATTGGGGCTTAATCAATTCATTCATTCAAAATTTGTTTAGGGGAAACAATCACTAGACTATCTTAATCAATATCTGTAAATCAATTTCTATCCGAAACAATTAATTTTATTACAAACCCTAATTTTCATAAAATTACAAAACGTAAAATTAAACAAAATTAATAGGATCAATACCTTATAGTACGTAAGAGATAGGTTCGGAAATCGGATTAACGAGTTTAGATCAAGATTATGATTGCAATTAACGAGTGTGTGTTTTCTTACTGTGTGCTCATTTGGGGGTAAAAATGAAATCCGTCGTACCTTGTTCTTATTTATAGGGTAAAAATGATGAGCCGCATCACATAATTGTGATGCGCCGTATTTATCTAAAATTGGTTGACTGGTCAATGTATCATAATTGGTCATAGATATGGCGCTTAGATAACTTAGATGCGCCGTATTGTTGTGTCATTGATCAAAATTTATATAGGGAACGTACCTTGGCCTCCACAACACTCTTCCTTATGCTAAAACTTGGGATTAAACGACATACCATTTGATATATGAATTCAAAATAAGAGCAACTGGCATGATCATTTTATAGTGAATTATAATCTCATTGTTTAGTGGATAATGATTTATTCCACGATTAGGAATAAATACCGTTTTAAGTTTACAAAAATTGAGATTATAGTTTCGACACGATGCATTACATTGATGTCTGAAGAAATTTTACGGAAATCACAACTTTCGCTATGGATTTCGGCGTTTTTACATTTAGGTAATTTATAAGAAGATAGTTTTATTTCAATGTTTAGCATGTAAGTCTTACTTTCTAGTAAACCGTTTCTTAAAAAAATTTCTTTTCAGACATGAACATGTAATAATCAGATTTAGATAATTCACTTTTGTCGTTAAAAATTCGGGAGAATATCTGAAGAGAACTCTCCTTAAGTTTCAGTGAATTACAATAAAGGATAGCTGGAATTCCAATTCAAGAGAAATTGAGACACTCAATGTTACCTTCATCGAGTCCTCTTACCTTTACCGTTTATTGCAAATTTCCAGTTATCGTAGATTTGATCACTTCATCTATGATTCTCTAGTTAGGTTCAGAATGTAATCTTCATGTTGATGCTAAAGTCATCTTTATCTTGAAAGTAAACTAACTTGTGCACGAGAGTAGTGAAACGATCAAAGTAGTTATCAAAAATAAATTATATTTATAAAAATTAAATGCGCCGTATTAGCATAAACTAATGCGCCGTATTTTCGTTACGTTTCAAAATACAAGATTTATGATTTAGTAGATGCGCCGTATCGATAAAAATCGATGCGTCGCTTCTGTTTAATAATTCGAAAACTGTTTTTAATTTAAATATTAAATACGCCGTATCTGTTAAAATAGATGCGTCGCATGGCGTTAGGGTTTTGAAAAATTCTTTATTAAAAACAGAATACATCGTATCTTGGGGAAAGATGTGTCGTACTCGAGTTATTAAACGCGTTGTATTTAATAAAATTAAAACGCAATACGCCGCATCCGATAAACAGATGCGCCGTATCGTTGTATCTGCACAATACAACGTGATCAGTAAGTACAAAGAAAATAAAAATAAAATTACAGAAAATAAAACACACAAAAAACAGTAAATATGCAAATTATACAATGAATGTAATCTATCTATTATACAACAAGTTAGGGGTTAGTGTCTAAAAACCTAATAAAAAGGAAAACTAATTAAAATACTAATAAATTTAACAGATAATAACAATTCACTCCCCGGCAGCGGCGCCAAAAACTTGATGCGCGTGATGTGTCGTTGCGGTTTAGCAGTGTTAATGCCTACTCAAGTTTTACATTTATATTTAGCCGACTTATCAATAACACACACACTTAACGAGCAGTGTACCCGGTCAGTTTTTATATAATGGTAAGCAGAGTGTCGATCACTAAGAGTGGGACGTATTATCTAGTTATCCTAATCAGTATTTTAATATCTAAGTTAGCTTTACAGTCTTATCTAACAAAAGGGGTTCAGCCTGAGAGACTGGCATAGTTTGGTTATTTAATTAAACAGTAAATACTAATGAGAACAATCAGCGAATAGCATACATGTACACAGATAGATAATGGAGACAATAAGAATACCTGTCCTGATAATTAAGCAGCTTGTCACTTGTTTTATTGCTAGTTTTATATGAAGTGTATAAAATTAATCCGTACTCGTTGGCTATTATATCGGCGAGTAAACCCTTAATGATTACTTATGAATATCCTACTTATCCAAAGACATCGGAGTAAGTAGGCGAGGAAGAGGTATGGCGGCCCAGCAGTGCTCAGCTAGACACAGAGGTAATCAATGCACTAATATAAGTTCACCAAAGACATCAAACATATAAATTTTAATTGATGGGAAAGCAATTTTAAGGCGGGCATTTGATTATTGCGTACTCACAAACTACCGGCCATCAATCCTGATGGATTCAAAGCTTACTATTACAATAAAACAAAACTACTTAATGAATTAAATACATGCAGGACCTTCTTACAGCTCTAAGATCTTCGTTTGGGGTGTGTCTTGTGTTGCTTGTTCGTCTGAATTCGTCTCCTTAGGGTTATGGTGCACACAAAATTCGTCTAGGTCTTGGGGTATTTATAGTTTCTGTCTGAGGGTTCGATGCGGCACATGTAATGATGAGATGCGGCGCATTGACTTAACTTCGCGTGGGGTCCAAGCTTATTATATTCTGGAATATTCGTACACCGCCTTTAGATGCGGCGTAACTTGAATCTTTATGCGGCGCATGTCCTTCAGTTGTCTTGGATTGTTTCTGGTGAAGTCTTGATAGTGATACGCCGTATGTAAATTGTGTGATGCGGCGTATCTGGAGTAGAACGAGCTTGATCTTCTTCTTTGACCAACGTTTCATATGCGGCGCATGGTAGAATCCCATGCGGCGCATTCTTCAAAGTCAGGAAATGGTCTTCGAATTCATCTAAGTATGATATTGCGTCGTATCTGTTGAGTTAGATACGGCGCATCTTCTGGGTTACAGTAGACTTTTGACATCTTGCTCATTTTGCTCTGTAATTAGTCTAAAATCGCCAAGTTTCACCTTTTACCTGTTTTTACCTGAGAATCACTAAAGTAAACATTAAAGCACCGATTCTCATACATAATAAAGTAAAACAAGTTAATTAAATAGGATAAATGATGATAATAAAGTGTACTTATTTGAGTTCATCAGGGGATTCCATTAGGATCACCAGGGTCTATTGTTTGTCGTGGTTTGAAGGGTCCTTCCAAAATGGATTTAACAAGGAGTTTTCCATTTGGTTTGCTCTTAAGATAGCGTAACATTCAACTAGCCCATTGTGAGTAACCACCCTTTGACAGCATGGGGGGTCGGTTTTTGGCACCGGCTGCATGAATATCTTGTTGAGTTGCCATTGATTGAAGGTATAAGTGATAAAGTTGATCTTAGGATCTTTTAAGATAACAAAGGTTGTTGNTATTTTTAATTTAAATATTAAATACGCCGTATCTGTTAAAATAGATGCGTCGCATGGCGTTAGGGTTTTGAAAAATTCTTTATTAAAAACAGAATACGTCGTATCTTGGGGAAAGATGTGTCGTACTCGAGTTATTAAACGCGTTGTATTTAATAAAATTAAAACGCAATACGCCGCATCCGATAAACAGATGCGCCGTATCGTTTGTATCTGCACAATACAACGTGATCAGTAAGTACAAAGAAAATAAAAATAAAAATAAAATTACAGAAAATAAAACACACAAAAAACAGTAAATATGCAAATTATACAATGAATGTAATCTATCTATTATACAACAAGTTAGGGGTTAGTGTCTAAAAACCTAATAAAAAGGAAAACTAATTAAAATACTAATAAATTTAACAGATAATAACAATTCACTCCCCGGCAGCGGCGCCAAAAACTTGATGCGCGCGATGTGTCGTTGCGGTTTAGCAGTGTTAATGCCTACTTAAGTTTTACATTTATATTTAGCCGACTTATCAATAACACACACACTTAACGAGCAGTGTACCCGGTAAGTTTTTATATAATGGTAAGCAGAGTGTCGATCACTAAGAGTGGGACGTATTATCTAGTTATCCTAATCAGTATTTTAATATCTAAGTTAGCTTTACAGTCTTATCTAACAAAAGGGGTTCAGCCTGAGAGACTGACATAGTTTGGTTATTTAATTAAACAGTAAATACTAATGAGAACAATCAGCGAATAGCATACATGTACACAGATAGATAATAGAGACAATAAGAATACCTGTCCTGATAATTAAGCAGCTTGTCACTTGTTTTATTGCTAGTTTTATATGAAGTGTATAAAATTAATCCGTACTCGTTGGCTATTATATCGGCGAGTAAACCCTTAATGATTACTTATGAATATCCTACTTATCCAAAGACATCGGAGTAAGTAGGCGAGGAAGGGGTATGGCGGCCCAGCAGTGCTCAGCTAGACACAGAGGTAATCAATGCACTAATATAAGTTCACCAAAGACATCAAACATATAAATTTTAATTGATGGGAAAGCAATTTTAAGGCGGGCATTTGATTATTGCGTACTCACAAACTACCGGCCATCAATCCTGATGAATTAAAGCTTACTAATACAATAAAACAAAACTACTTAATGAATTAAATACATGCAGGACCTTTTTACAGCTCTAAGATCTTCGTTTGGGGTGTGTCTTGTGTTGCTTGTTCGTCTGAATTCGCCTCCTTAGGGTTATGGTGCACATAAAATTCGTCTAGGTCTTGGGGTATTTATAGTTTCTGTCTGAAGGTTCGATGCGGCACATGTAATGATGAGATGCGGCGCATTGACTTAACTTCGCGCGGGGTCCAAGCTTATTATATTCTGGAATATTCGTACACCGCCTTTTGATGCGGCATAACTTGAATCTTTATGCAGCGCATGTCCTTCAGTTGTCTTGGATTGTTTCTGGTGAAGTCTTGATAGTGATACGCCGTATGTAAATTGTGTGATGCGGCGTATCTGGAGTAGAACGAGCTTGATCTTCTTCTTTGACCAAAGTTTCATATGCATCGCATGGTAGAATCCCATGCGGCGCATTCTTCAAAGTCAGGCAATGGTCTTCAAATTCATCTAAGTATGATATTGCGTCGTATCTGTTGAGTTAGATACGGCGCATCTTCTGGGGTTCAGTAGACTTTTGACATCTTGCTCATTTTGCTCTGTAATTAGTCTAAAATCGCCAAGTTTCACCTTTTACCTGTTTTTACCTGAGAATCACTAAAGTAAACATTAAAGCATCGATTCTCATACATAATAAAGTAAAACAAGTTAATTAAATAGGATAAATGATGATAATAAAGTGTACTTATTTGAGTTCATCAGGGGGTTCCATTAGGATCACCAGGGTCTAGTATTTGTCGTGGTTTGAAGGGTCCTTCCAAAATGGATTTAACAAGGAGTTTTCCATTTGGTTTGCTCTTAAGATAGCGTAACATTCAACTAGCCCATTGTGAGTAACCACCCTTTGACAGCATGGGGGGTCGGTTTTTGGCACCGGCTGCATGAATATCTTGTTGAGTTGCCATTGATTGGAGGAATAAGTGATAAAGTTGATCTTAGGATCTTTTAAGATAACAAAGGTTGTAGTAGAAGATTAGATGTTTTGGTGAAAGTTTGGTCGGAAAACTTAAAACCTCTATAACTGCATTCCGGAGCAATTTGGCCTCGAAACTTCGCCTAAATCGATAAATCATTCAGCGTGTCGATCTCCTCGGTCTCATGGTCGTTTTGACAAATATTTCGCTGAAAACGGAGTTACGGTTCAAAAGTTATAGCCGTTTGAAGTTTGGTCCTTACTCGAAGGTTCTTACTTGAAGAAACTTACTCGAAAGTAGGCTTACTCGAAAGTAGGCTTACTCGAAAACCCTTACTCGAAAACAAGCTTACTCGATAACCCTTACTCGAAAGTTTCAAACTATTTCTTACTCGCAGAACTTGTCTTACTCGATATGGCTTTCTCGATAATCGTTACTCGAAATAAACCTTACTCGATATGAACCTTACTCGATATAAACCTTACTCGATAAAAACCTTAGCTAACTCGCAAAGCTTACTCGATATAGCTTACTCGTAAGGCTAACTCGAAACTTGCTTACTCGATAGATCCTTACTCGGTAAACAATATTCAATGAAGTATAGTTCCCCTTAGAAGTAGGCAATAAAAGATCCTTACTAGATAAACTATAAGGAATTTTAGCTTACTTGCTAAAAGGCTAACTCGGCAAACTTGGGACCTTACTTGCAAAACAGAATGCTTACTCGATAGTCTTACTATATGGACCCTAACTCGCAAGAAAGAAGCTTTACTCGATACAAACAGATTTCTTACTCGATAAAGAACAATTCTAACTCGATAAAGGACAATCCTAACTCGCAAAACTAGGTTTCTAACTCGCAAGAACACGGAAAACAGCCAACGAACACAAAATTTTCACCCAAATCGAATAAAAAACAACCTAAATTATCCCTTGGCGATTGATACCACTTGTAGGACCTTAGATCTAACTAAATCACTAATCTTTGAAGCACTTTGGTGACTTGAGATATGAGTATTTTAGAGAGAGAAAGTAGATAGATAAAGAAGGAAGTCTTTCATTACTAAATCACACACATTACACACTCAAGCACACCTCCAAATGAGACTATTTGGAGGTATTTATAGTTCTTACAAGTTGCCCTAAAGGGCTTGGCTCATGGGCTTTCTTTATGGATTAGATTGGACTTTGTTTACAAAGAATATATAAAAGACTAACTTAACATAAATATTAATCTATTAGCTTAGTTCAATCCACGAGCCTATTAACTATCCTATTATATTCTACGACACGTTACAAAGTTATAAGTATGAGAGTGACCATCACTTTTCTATATTTCTTTAATGCTAACAAAGGCGCTGAAAGAAAATGCAAAGAATAAAAGTATCTCATATATATATTTTTAGCTTGTTATAAAATGTGATTTTTTTAGACTGTAAAATGTATGGCCCAAGAGGCCTATAACTATAGTTAGCCAAATTTTGTAATCTTTCTTTAGAGTTCAGTACTTAAGTTAAAAGTAGCACCTTTGTTTGATTTTTTGAATAGTGGTTTATCTCAAACATGAAATTGGTCAAATGAGGCAAGTCAAACGGGTAAAACTAGCTGTAAGTTTTTGTATCCTAATTATTGCACTAACAATATTATAATGTTTTTAAAAGGTAGACAAAATGTGTGGTCAACATGAACCTATTCGTGACACAACTTGTTCGACCCTTTCCACCTTTACTTTTCCGACTAATCGGCACCGCTGTCCTTCGGCCAGCAAATTTAGTTCCCGGACATTGTGTGTAAGTGTGTTCGCTTTTGTGTTTATCAAGTGTTATGTTTTTTGTGGAGGGTTTGGAGACAATTTACCTTAACTCCTAAACATACATGACACTCTAAAAAACCAATGACCCGTCATTTGGTGGTCAATCATAGTTTGTATAAATTGTATTGATTAGGTACGTCAAATTATCGAACTGAAAGATTGTTTTCGGATTAAGAATCCAGTCAGGTGTAGACTTCATATTGATGCAGGTTGGATGTTTGGCCATCAGATAATGAAAATGGGTGTTGTTGAGGTTTATAGGGGTGTTTGGATGATTATGCGTTTCAAACTGATGCATGCTATGCACATGTGTATTTCTTACAAATTATTAAAAGTTACCCATTTTCTTGATAATACAGTATCGCTCATAAGTGTTCAGTTAGCGGTTTAAAAAGTTTGTAATTGGAAGTGGCCTATTGAATGGTTCGCAAGGAACCCTACCATTGTTTGACATCCAGTTCTTGTCATTGGTACTAATAATTCTGACATAATTCTGTGGAAGAACGCAAAAGTGTAGATTGTTAAATTCTCTGATAGAAATGTCTTGGAATACTTGATCATTGAAACTCTTAATACTGACCAGTGTACGTCAGTTTGGTTTGCCCACTTGCATTTGTTGGACGGATGGCTTTCAAACTAGCCTGGGTACTTAGAGGCAGGCTATTAAAATGGAATCCTAATGCGACAATGATATTTCCCGTGCAAACTTTTGCCTGATTCTTGTATTCACTTAATTCTCTTTTGCTGCTATTCACAAGCAATATGGTTGTAGATGCAAAAGATGATGACTGTGGTGAGTATGCTTATGGACTGGAATGAGATTCCATATGTAATAAGTTAACGGCATTGTGTAAACTCTATTTAAAGCATCTTGAGAAGATTGTGCCTATGTGCAGTGGTGTGCTTCATATGGCAGGTAAAGAAAGGCTAGTCTTTTCAGAGGAGATTAAAGAAGAACTGATGTAGTATACAGTGCTATCACTTATATTACTGTTAGATAAAAGATAATGAGGTTGGTTGTGAAAGATTATATTGCAACGTAAAAAGTGGAAGATTTATGGAACTTAAAGTTTAAAACAAAGGTTCCTACCCTGAATGGGTCGTATCAAGTCTAACAAGAATTCACTTGACTTTATGACTAAGATTCGACTATTTAATACCATGTAAAAGTGTCAAAACCTTCAAGACGAGCATGGATGATCAAGCAGTGTTGGTTTGGTCTACAAGGTATTGGATTCGAGACATACTCGTCATGTTTTGATATGAGGCTTGACTGTAAATGCCATGTAAAAATGTCAATGCCTTTTTATAGAGTATGGATGATCAAGCAAATTTGGTATAGGGTGGCCGTTCTAATATTTGCAGTGTTTCTAGAATGGATTGGTGATGCGCTCAATGGTAATTAGGTTTGACTGTTTAATTATGTAAAAATGTCAAAATCTCAGCAATGAAAAGAATGTGGAGGCTTAAGAGGCTTAAAGCACTATGTTTGATAGTTATACAGTCCTAGTGGTTTGCAGTGGTATTGCTCCTGTTTTGATATGAGATCAGAAATGGTTATTATGCTAGCAGAACATCTCACATCACATGATACCGCTGATACAAGCCGTTTAGGTTTGGTGTGTTAAAATAAAACTTTATAAAAAATTCAGATCCAAACGCTCAATCTGAAAATATCTAATCCAATTTGGTTGGTTTGATTTTCTTATTTTGAAGAGATCATTCCCACTAAATAAACTGTGGCTTCATCCTCTTAACACTGTACAATGCGAGATGAGAACAACTTGTGTCGGTCGTCCAAGTGAGCATGTCAACCTTTCCGAGTAAGAAGGTTTTAAGTGGTTTAATTTTGTGTTGTGGTTGACTGAAGCTCCGTAAATTAGTGAAAACTAAAAACCAAGCTAATCTCAAAATAAATGAATGAATGCATAATTTTTTTTTTTTTTTTTTTTGAACTAGAATAAACTTATTATGTTTGTATACTGATTATATCTTTACAGTACACAAAATAAAATCTTGATCCATAAAAACTTGTTTGCTATTTATGTGACCACAAAAGTAAACAATATTTGCGATCGACAATATTAACGGTAATTGCAAGCTGTTATCTCATTTTATTTGTCTTGGTATCATTTCAAATGTCTCAATTTAATTGTGTGCCACTTAAAAAGAAAAAGATTGAACAAATCGACTCATTAAAATTAAAAAGGATAAACAAATCGTTCAATTGTTAGTTGTCTAAAGATAAAGCTGTCAATTTATAAAAAGTCATTTGTAATGATTATATTTTTTTAAGCTGCGTATTTGTTTCTACGGACAATTATTTGGAAAACATGTTGTAGCTGCAAGTTGTTAGATGCTACAAATTTTAAATAGAGTTAATTACATAAATCGTCCTTGTGGTTTACACAGTAGCACTTTTTGTCCATAACTAGCAATATTTACGGTGGTCGTCGCAATTTGTTTTGGTCGTAAGTCTAAAGGGACTAAACAGCGTTAGTCATTCGTTAGTTCTTTAAGTACACAATGACCAAACGAGCGTTAGTAACAAACGAGTGGATGGTTTATGTAATTAACTTTTAACTTTTGAATTCCATTATTAATTTATATTTGTTATTAACTTTTTCCCCTTTTTAGAGGCTTTTTCTCTCTCTTTTTTAAAAATTTTTTTGGTTTCTTTTATTTGTTTTTCGGTTTCAGTTTCTTTTAATTATTTTTTTATTTCTTTTTCAGTTTCAGTTTCTTATTATTTATTTGTTTCCAGGTTCGGTTTCTTTTTACTTATATGTATTTATTTTTTTTTGGTTCCGGTGTCTTTTTCTTTTTCGTTTTATTTATTTATTTTCTTTTTCGTTTTATTTATTTTTTTACGATTTTGGTTTCTTTTTACTTATTTGTTTTTAGATTTCGGTTTCTTTTTTACTTGTTTGTTTTTATTTGTTTTCCGGTTCCAGTTTCTTTTTCTTTATTTGTTTTTTGCTTTCGGTTTATTTTAATTTAATTTTTATTTATTTGTTTGTTTTTCGGTTTTGGTTTCTTTTTCATTATTTGTTTTTTTGGCTCTAGTTTATTTATTTATTTTTCGGTTTCAGTTTCTTTTTACTTAATTGTTTTTCAGATCCAATTACGGGTCCGGTTTCTTTTATTTTATTTTTATTTATTTATTTTCACTTTACTTTTGTTTATTTGTTTTTCGGTTTCTGTTTCTTTTTATATATTTTTTGTCCGATTTCAGCTTCTTTTATTTATTTGTTTTCGGTTTCTTTTTACATATGAATATACACGATTGAAAAAAATATATATAATATATAGGGTCCATCAGGGGCGGAGCCACATGTAAGGAAGTGGGGGCCGTCGCCACCAACGAAGTTCTCGCGGACACACAAATAATATAGGGAAAAAAATCGAATTAGAAGAAAAAAGGTGCAGTGCCCCCATGAAAATATTTTGAGTGCCCTCACAATCTCAGATTTCGAACTATGATATCATTTTTTTAATGCAAATATCATATTCCGGTGGATTCGTTCATCGAAAAAAATGGAGAAGAGAACTTTTAAATGATAGTAGGAAGTGAGATTGGGGAAGAAAGTGGATTGGGTTGGTTGAGTGTGCCACTCATCACAAAACAACAAAAACTTTCCACTATAACTATTCTTTGAAGTACTAAAATATTAGGTGATACCAATGTTTTAAAACTCGGGTTTTTAATTGACACGGTTGAATCACCAGGTCACCGGTTCAACTGGTTGGACCGCCGGGTCAAACCGGTCCTTATGCCAAAAGACAAAATTTACTCGTACTTGAAATGTATTACTAAAAACATAATGTATTTTTAGTTTTTAACAAGAACAATACACTATCTATTATCTAATAGGACAACAATTGTATTTTGACATTCAACAAGGACAACACTTGTATATTTAAGCAAAAAAAAATCATTTCTAAGAGCACTAGTAGTCTAGTATAGAATATAGAGACTACAATAGTTATACTGTCCATTTGATCACGTTAATACTTTTTTGACCATCAGTTATCACTTATCACCTCAACATCTTCTTTTCTCCCATTCCCCTTTATTATGTTATCAATACAGAAGTTCACAGAACATGAACCCCGTATCAATCACCTCACTCATAAACCCCATTTTTCAATCGCCTCACTGCATCATGTTACTCAACACCGACGTACAAGGAATCAAAACTGCAATCGATCGAATGTCTAACAACAATAGAAATCGTATGGTTCATTTAAAGCTAACATGCTTGATTACATCTTCTATTGTTACATCTTTCTCATTCTTTTCTTTTGGTACATGCTGAAACGGACGGTTTCCGGTCAGCGGTTCGACCCGGGTCGATCGAAACCTGGCGGTTCAATCCGGTTTAAGTTTCAGTGAGAACCCGGCTTACAACGGACCAGTCATCACTCCGGTTCCCGGTTCAACCTATTGAACCGGCCGGTTCGAACCGGGTTTTAAAACATTGGGTGGTACAAAATAAAATTTTGTATTTGCTCTACAGAAGTATGTTATTTTATAAAATCTATAAAAATTAAAGTTTCTACGGTTAATAATAGGTATTTGTGAATTTTAGTATGATTTTTGTTAACGTTGTTGTAGGTTTTTTAATTAACTTTTTCGGCGTTAATAACATTCTTTAGATCAAATTATTTTCAAAATGGCTAGCGCTTCAATACTGTTTACATGAGATTTTGTTTGTTAAACTTTTTGCAAGTCTTTGTGATTAACATACGGATGTAACAAAAAATCTAAGTCGATTTGTTTCAAGATAAACTAGATAAAATTACCAATGAAATTCTATGTTATAGACGTGCACACGTAAAGTCAGTGTTAACTGAATAAAGTAGAGCACGTTTGTTGCCGTTTGTTCCACCCGACCCGATTTGTTCAAGTTACGCTAAAACTATTTATCGTTTGATGCCCCCTGTAATCATGACTTCTGGCTCCGCCACTAGGGTCCATTATAACTTGTTTAGTGGGTGGTTTCTTTTATTAAATGCATGAAAATCATTAAATTAAATCCCAAAAAGAAACATCCAATTTCATCAAATATAGTTTCCTATGCAATTTGATATAAAGCCCCCGTACCAAGTTAATACTTGTCCATTAATTAATGGCATTATTGTCATGGTGACAAAAGGCCAAGGCATTATTTGTCAAAATGTACATCTAATGGAAAAAATTATCATATGATGGTAATATGCGCAATCTTATGTAAAAAATTCACTGTTATGAAGATTTCATGTTAAAATTAGACAACAATATGTCCAAGTTCATAAATGTACTTTTCGTGTGGAATATATATCAATATATCATGTTTGTATAAAAAAACCTGAATTGAAACCGAAATATTATATAAGTAAAAAATAAACCGAAATATTGCTCGGTTTCTTACAAATAAGAAACCGAAAAACCAATAAATAAAAGAAAGTGAAAATAAATAAATAAATATAAAAATAACTGTGACCGAAAAACAAATAAGTAAAAAGAAATCAAAACAGAAAAACAAGTAAAAAAAACTAGAACCGAAAAACAAATAAGTAAAAAGGACCAAAACCGAAAAAAAAAAACAAATAAAAAGAAAACGAAAATAAATAAATAAAAATAAAAAGAAACCGAAACCGGAAAAAAATAAGTAAAGAGAAACCAAACAAATAAATAAATTGGAACCAAAAACAAATAAAGTAAAAAGAAACCAAAAATGAAAAACAAATAAATAAAAAGAAAGAGAAAATAAATAAATGAAACCACAAAAAGTAAAAGAAATCGAAACAGAAAAACAAATAAAAATAATTAAATAAATAAATACAAACCAAAACCGAAAAAGAAAAAAATAAAAAGAAACCATAAAAAAGATAAAAATAGANAAAAAAGAAACAAAAAGCCTTTAGAAAGAAAAAAAAAATCTAGTGAATCATGTATTTTAGTTTATTATGTTCTTTTTCACAATAAATTTACGGATATCAAGAACTTCGTTTAGTTCGTGCCCGTTGGCTCGCATCAGTTCGGGCTCGAGCCCGTTTGGCCCGTGCCCGTTCGGGCTCGAGTCCATTTGGCCTGTTGCCCGTTCGGGCTTGAATATTTGTATAATGCGCTTTATTATTTGTATTAGTGACATTAATGCATGAATTGCGGTTAACTTGGTTGTACAATATGTTTGATAATTTGTATTTCTTATGTAAGGGGTGTTTTAATAACTGCATTAATTATATTTATTGACCAGTTAATTAATTGTATTTAATGTACATAATGATTTATTTATTGTATTTAATGTTAGTAATTCTATTTTAATTAGTTGTACTTTGAAGTGACATTTAATGCAGTAATTGTGTTTAAGTTGGTTGTACAAATTTATATTTCTTATGTAAGAGGTGTTTTAATAACTGCATTAATTATATTTATTGACCAGTTAATTAATTGTTTTAATGTACATAATGATTTATTTATTGTATTTAATGTTAGTAATTCTATTTTAATTAGTTGTACTTTGAAGTGACATTTAATGCAGTAATTGTGTTTAAGTTGGTTGTACAATATGCTTGATAATTTATATTTCTTATGTAAGAGGTTTAATTAATTGTTTTAATGTACATAATGATTTATTTATTGTATTTAATGTTAGTATTTCTATTTTAATTAGTTGTACTTTGAAATTAAAAACTTGTAAATGTTAGAAAATGTGTTTTAGTTACTTGTACTTTTAGCATTATAACTTGGATTGCTGAATTTTAAAAGTTTCTATATTAAGTAAGTCTTCTTCTTCTATTATAAGATAGTAAGATAAACATTATTGAAAAATGACAAAAATAGTATTTGTATTGTGGTGTTTGGCAAAATAGTCCTTATGATGTATTTGCGCTGCAAAAAAGTCTCTAGAAAATTGCAGAAAAGGCCCCGACAAAAACACAAATGGCTCTTGCGGATTAAATTATCTCAACTTTGGTCTATGTGTTTTATTTACTTTACGAAAAGAGTCCCTGAAAAAGTTGCGATATAGGTCCATGACGCTAACATGCGATTACAAAAAAAAGTCCCCATGTTTAATCTTGGGACTTTTATGTTGGGGTGTTCAAAAGTTCGAGAAACCAACTAACCGAGTCGGTCTACTCAATCCGAAAGAGTAAAAAATCGATCACCGAAGAAACCGAAACCAAGAAAACCCAAAATTGAA
This sequence comes from Artemisia annua, assembly GCA_014162995.1. Classification (NCBI taxonomy): domain Eukaryota; kingdom Viridiplantae; phylum Streptophyta; class Magnoliopsida; order Asterales; family Asteraceae; genus Artemisia; species Artemisia annua. The sequence continues at coordinate 49,830 of LBNU01027260.1, read as the reverse complement.
AAATCCCGCTTATCACGGTTCGGTTTCGGTTTTCTTTCTTAGTTATCCGTGGTTACCCGAACCAAACCGTGTATAATATACATCTAGGTTTTAACTAAATACTCATAAAATTGTACATGTATTCTTTTATAGTATAACGGATTTTTTAAGCACCTAATATGAACATTCACTAACGACTTTGTATAACATTTGATTAAAGGGAATGTGGCCTGTAAACGTCCAACAAGTAGTCTTAGTTACAGTGTTATATATGATGATTTGAATGTTTTTATGATAACGGAATAACCTTACGATGACTTTAATCTTTTCAATATTATGTAACCTTACTACAATAACATTTTGAGTTCTAGATTATATTATCTTTTATCCAGCTCGATTCGATTAATTGTTTAGAATGGTTAAGCATGACTCGAACCACAAGTGACTGCTCATCAGGTACACACATGTACTGTTACCCGCCTAGTATGGTTCGGTTTCGAGTTATAAAACAACTACTAGCCCCACGATGTGATACTTGAAATTTCTAACCGAACCGGGTCGAATCGCTCCGTGAACACCCCTACTTTTATGTAACAAAAAGTTACACAAATGTCCCTCCATTTTACTTATGTTGCAAGATTAGTCCTTGAAAAATTGTAAAAGACATCCCTCCTGTTACTTGTAATTATTTTAACAATTCTTTAATTAAATCTAAATGCGCCCGCAACAAAACGCTATAAATAATGCTTGTTTTAACATCAAATGTAACATTTAAACAAATAAATACCATATATACAAGACGTTTTATACTTTCTTCATTCCAAATTATATCTTAACATTTTCTTTTCAGGTTATCCTATATTACATATACTTGAAACTATTATTATAAAGTATAAAAAAAAATTATTAATTAAATAATTAAGGATAAAAAAAAAATGTGTATATTTTTTTTCCCCAAGATATAACTATTTTGTAGTTGAGGACCTAGGATTCCTTACAAAACTTATTTACTACAACATTATTTAACTTGGAATAAGTTACAACAACAATAATAAAAAAGGTACCATATACACACGCCAGTTATTTTTATCAAGAGTAGACCAACACTTGCTACTTTTTTCTTGATCCTCTCCGGTGAGTGATCAATGGCTGAAACTGCTCAAGTGATCGAAGCAGTAATCTCTGATCTACAAATTGATAAAACCCCAAAATCATTAGAAGCGCAAGTAACTATTGCTCATGCTTCACCATTAGCTTCATTTGCACCTTTTACACCTTCAGCTCAGGTATTATTGGGTAATTTATTTATTTAATTTTTTGTAACATTTTATTTGGATGTTTTATGGGTGGATCTGATGTTTGTCTGTGTTTTTTTGGAACAGATTAAAAGGAAAAGGTTGAAGCCTGCTAGATATGATTTGGCTTTCCTTAATGAGAAGAAGAAGGCTTCGAAAAATAAGGTTTGGTTTATTAGAATTCAAATTTGGGGTTTGATTTCTTGGATTGTGAATTGTTATGTGCATTTTGCGTCTTAAAGTTTTTAAATGATTTTTTGTGAGGCATAAATGTGAAATGTGAAATGTGAATAACCATTGTTTTTATAAAAGTTATGATTTTTAAAGCTGATTCTAAACCAGCAAAAAACGAGGTGGCCTAGTGATGAGACACCCTGAAGTCGTCATAAGAGGTCTCAGGTTCAAACCTCATTTGGTATGAGGGTGGCGAGGGAAAGGGTTGGAAATGGTCATGGGGATACCCTGGTTAGGCCGCGTGTACGGGAGTCAAAGACTCGCACTCCTCGGGTGAGAAATCCCGTCTGTTTATTTTAAAGCAGCAAAATGCCAAAAACCACCACCAAGGTGGCCTAAAAGCACCCTGATGTTTTCACAAGAGGTCCCAGGTTCAAACCTCAGTAGGTACACGTCTAGGGGGTGGCCAAGGAAAGGGTTGGAAACGGTCCCGGAATGTCCCAGTTCGGCTGTGTATATTTGAGTCCAAGACTCGCAATTCCCCTGAATAGGGAAAACTCTATCTGTTTACCTGTTTATTCTAGACCGGCAAAATGGCTTACATGGAAACAAAATCATTTGTAATGACTCAAATGTTAAAAAAACAATATAATGGAAGGATGTCTGTAAATTTTGCAAGAATACCCATTAATATTGTGGAAAAGAAATGTTGTATAGGCTATACTGATACACGTAATCCGACTAAGATTGTTTTATAAGGTGTTTGGGATTGCTTATTTTTTCTGCTATATTTTTAAGGAGAAGTAGTTTTCTTCTAATTTTTGTAGAATTCTTAAATGCACCCGGTCCATAAAAATCGTGCTTTTAGTTTTGTTTAGCCTTTTTTAAAAATGCACATGGTCAAATTATGTTCTGCTTCCGTCCCTATTGATAAGCATATTTCTAGCTGCTTATTTAAAAGGGGTTTGCTGAAATTTAGATACTTTTTTACAAACATATATGACTTAATGCCTTTTATCAATGAATTTGTTTAAAATCTTTTAACAAATGATTATTTTCTAGTATTCTTGCATTTTCAACAAAATAAGCAAATCCAAACACCATATCCATAAGTACTTCTCTTTAGGCAGCTTTTAAGTACTTACTTAGCCATAGCATAAGCATAAAATAAGCAATCCCAGACACCTTCCAAGTGTTTGAGAATTCACCTTAGTTGAGAATTTAAGAAGTAAAATCATCAAAGTAGAATAAGCAATTTTATGCAATGCCAAACACCCATCAAGGGTTTTGAGCCAGTGAGTATGTATTTTGTACTAAAACCCATTGTTTACTAAGAAAAGTTCAATTATTATACTCATGATGATAGGTGTATTCAACCAAAACTAAATTCGACTTAATGGTTTACATGAATAATGATCATATCATCTTTCTTTGACTTATTTATTTGGTCATGCCTACTTAATGTTTCATTTCAACTTCCGACTTTTAGTGTCAAACAAACTACTTGTAGGGGGTGTTTTGGATTGCTTATGTGAGTACATATCTGCTTATTGCATTGTTCTAAATTAGATAAGCAATCTCAAACTACTCATCTGCTTATTTTAGAAGGAATAGATAATACTGTAATAAAAACAGGGTTCCAACCTGCTTCTTTTCAAAGCAAATAAGCACTTGATCATTAGCAACTCCAAACACCCCATAAGCTGATGCTAACCGGATTAATTGATTGGCATTTTACATATAAACTTTTTATGTACAGGCCGTACGTGATCCTTCAAAGGCGAGTTTGAGGTCGGTATTTGTCCTCATTTTTACTCTTCTCCTTAGTCCTTACTGTTTCGAATATTTTATAGTAAACTTTTACATGCAGTTCTGCAAAAAAGAAAACTACACCTAAAGACCCCAATGCTCCTGTCCAAATCTCACCAACTATGATCCGAGCAGAAGAGATTCAATCAAGCCTCGGAAATGAATTTCCTACCTTCAAAAAATTAATGCTCGCATCACACGTTACTAGATGTTTTTGGATGGTAATTCCATTTCCTTAATTTGTGATTTTTCTTCTCCAACACCAAAATCTGACAACTTCCACCACCGGGTTGCAGGGTATTCCAACGCCTTTTTGCAGGTCGTTTTTACCACAACATGACTTTTTGGTTATAGCTGAAGGTGAAAATGGAAAGCAATATGAGCTAAAATATCTTGCACATAAGACTGGGCTTAGTGCAGGGTGGAGGACGTTTGCGGTTTCGCATAAATTGCATGAAGGGGATGTTTTAATCTTCCAGTTAGTTGCATCCTGCAAATTTAAGGTGATGCTCTTGTTCTTTTAAAGGGGTTTTTGGGATCACTCGTTAGCTACTTATTTCAAGTGCTTTTTTAAGTGATTTTTACTCTAAAACGGAGCACATACCCAATTTTACCCAAGCATCCTCATACGTGTGTATATTTTCCCCTATGTATATTTCTGTGTTTTTTATGCTTCAAACCGTTTATAAAATACGAAAGGCAAACCGAAGCTTAAGAATACTTATAGGCTCTAAAACATATGAAATTCTACTAGGATTTCTAAATATAGAGCATATAAAGACATATTAAATTATCTCTGTTCAATTTGTAGGTTCATATAGTAAGGGCAAGTGACTCGAAAGAAGTTGATGGTACTTTAACCCTTTTTAACCACGATGTGCATATGGGGGTAAGTGATTCAAAAGAAGTTGATGGTGCTCTTAACCTCCTAAACCATGATGCTCATACGGGGGCAGGTGATCCGAAAGAAGCTGATGGGACTCCTGATCTTTCAAACCACGATGCTCATACAAGGGCAAGTGATCCGAAAGAAGTTGATGGTACTCCAGACCTTTCAAACCACGATGCTCATACAAGGGCAAGTGATCCGAAAGAAGTTGATGGTACTCCAGAGCTTTTAAACCATGATGCTCATACAAGGGCAAGTGATCCGAAAGAAGTTGATGGTACTCTAGACGTTCCAAATCACAATGTGCATACGATACGCATACCTTCAGGTTTGTTACGATCATTGGTGCAACTACGCAACTTATTAGAAGAAAAGGTGTGATTGTGTGTGTGTGCTGGTGGGTGGGGGTGGAGGGGGACACGGTCTGGGGGGGGGGGGGGGGGGGGGAGCGGGGGGACACGGTCATTGAAAAAATGAAAAGATTAACAAATATATCTACATGACTGAATAAATCAATATAAGAAGTGGTATTAATATTTAACTTTGGATCATAGTCACATGGAACGGGGATCGCTCCGGTACGGGATCGCGGTTCGCTATTCCCCAAAATCCGTTACGATGGGGGTAGGCTCATTCCGATTCGCTTCGGTACGATGTACCATATATTTCGGTTTAGTGTACCCAATATATATGTATCTAAATTTTTGACTCGTGGCTTGACTCGTAAGAGTAAAGACAAATAAATATATACATCTATCTATATATACTAAAAATATAAGGAAAAAATTTATAAGTTACACATTTTTCCAAATATTATAAGTTTGTTTACACAAATTGCATTATTCTAGACTTCTAGTAGGCCTGCACTTGAATATTTTAATAGGAAGTTAAATTTGTAATGGCCAGGAGCCCAGGAGTAATGATTTATTTAAGTAGGCCAAAGAGTTGTATTTTTTTCATACTTTTTAGGGTTTTTCTCTCTCATTCCCACAACCCACTTTGGGGGTGTTTACTTTTCTCTTAGCGGAGAGAAAAGTGGGCCTAAAACCTTTAATGGGTCTTAATTAGGGGTGTCAAAAAACCCGACCCGGACCCGAACCCGACTAAGCCAATTCGGGTCGGGTTACTCGGGTCAAAAATTGAATTCGGGTTATTCGGGCCAACCCCAGTAACCCGAATACTAAATATGGTCGGGTATCGGGTTGAAATTGTTTGGCTAACTTGGGTTCGGGTCGACCCGTTTGACCTGAGTAAGGATTTTTTTTTTTAATTTTTTAATATATTATTTTATAAATTATCCATATAAATTAGAACAAATATGCAAATTTATGACTATTTTACTCGTATTCCCGAGCTGACCCGACCCGAGTTGACCCGAACCCGACTAACCCGAGTTCAAATAGGGTCGGGTTTGGGTATATTATTTTTAGCCTTGACCCGACGTTGACCCGGCTTGAATTGACCCGACCCGACCCGAATGACACCCCTAGTCTTAATTGGGAGAGGCATTAAAACTTGCCTCTCTCCAATAAGTAGCTAATATAGACCCTTATATAGGATCATTTAATTTAGTAAACACCCCCAAATCTTCTTCACTTTTTTTCTTCCTACCGTCAACCTGCAACCAAATTCACCGTTTTATCACAAACAAATCGGTGAACCAACCAAATTTGGAACACGATTTTCACCCCCCTAAATTGCGATCCCGGCCGATCCAATACGATTTGGATTAACGATTAGGAACGATGGTTTCTGGTTTCAATTTGCGATCCCGAGCGATCCAGATCGCAACCATACCGCGATCTGGTACGCCCGATCCGGAACAAAATTCGTATCCATCCTGGCGATCCATGTGACTATGCTTTGGATGCTTTACCAAAAGATTTTTTTTAAAAGACTTTGGTGACTTCCAACATGGTCACCAATTTCTTATTTGACGTGTTTGAGACAAACTATATAGTTCAACTGCCCGATTTATAAGTATAAGGGTCGCAGTTGCCCTCTACCACTTCTTTTAATCATTTTATATTGATTCGTGTTATCACAGCAACGTGGGCCAGAAACTCAAAACCAAGGGGAAGAAAACGTTTGGGATCGAGTTCGCCTCCCTTAGCCAAGGTCCAAAAGAAGAAGCAGAATATGTCTGAATCCCCAACCCAGATTAGCAACCACACCATGGACAGTTCAGGGGTCAACTCAGAAGTTCATGCAGCTTCCCCCGAACCAAATGTTTCATCAGAAAAGCTCAAAACCTTCAAAGACTTTCGCATTAGGGTCAACAAACAGTGCATTGACTCAGAGCTTTCAGAAGAAATCAGAAAAACCTATTTCAAACTTTGCATCAGGAAGAAAGAAATCCTTCACAATGGTGTTCGCAAAGGTTTGTATCCCAAATTGGTGGCGGGCATGATTGGCGAAATGGTAAACATTGCAAATATGATCAAGAACTGCAATTTCAACACAACAAAGGAGGAATTTGAAGTGTGGGATAGTTCCCTAAAGTCTTTTGAGCTTATGGGCATGAAGGTTGGTTTTTTACGTGATAGGATTCATGAACTTATAGCACTTGCGTTTGAATCTGAAGATGCAAAGAGGTATATGGAGGCTAGTGAGGAACAAAAGCAGAATGCAAACACGATCCAGAATTTAGAAGAGAAGCTACTGGAATTGAAAGAAAATAATAAAAAGATCGATGCGATTGTGAGTAGTTTGAAAGAGAAGATGGAGAAGAATGAAGTTGAGTTCAAGAAACATGTTGATGCACCATGGTAGCACTAATAATTAGTTTATGTCTTTATGAAGGTATGGACTATGGAGTATGGTAGTTTTTATTAGTAACTGATGATAATGTTGACTAGTGAATGTTTTAGCCTCAAGACTTGTATGTTGATCATGTAGATCTTAACTGAAAAAGGGTTGTTGGTCCCTTTGTTTGTACTTTGTAAAACTATGGTATTTAGCTATCTATCATTTGGTTAACTAATACTCCGTAAGTGAATGTGGTCTGAATATAAATAGAGAATAGAGAACTGGCGTCTATATGACCATGTGTGCATTGTTACAACGTTATAAGATTGAACTTGACTAACTGATTAGTGCAAAGCCGTAAAACGTTAGAGAAATACTTGTAGCCCACAACTTTTTGACTTCTTAGTGCTCCACTCGACTGTTGCAATCAAATCTGCGCGATGTTGTTGCACCATTCCCACCAGGCCACCAACCCATTTTAAGTGTGCCTCATGATAGTTGAGCTGGTGAATACATGCTTACATAGTTCAGAGATCAAAGATATATTTTCATTTTTTTTGCCATTTATAATAACTAGCAAGATGCTAGTAAATGCAAACTTCAAACCTTTCACAAATAAGCGCTTGTCTGGGAATAACCCCACCCAACATTAGACCAATAATTAGGGATCGGATGGAGCCACATCCACTTATTTTTCCATCATAAGTGAATATGGGGTTGTCTCACATCTAAACTTACATGCGAAACCATCAAAAATCATTAAAAACTACGTCATTTTGGTTATTATTTTTTCAAAAATTGAGTAATGGAACTAATATATGCATAGTGAAACGCATTTTAATGGTGAATTAAATCAAACCATTGTTGAATCTACAACTAATTTGTTAGTTAATGAAATCACCTAACAATATGATGTAGAAAACACACGTACCAACGTGAACCAACCTAACTTAAGTGATGTTATGATGAAATCAAGAGAATACACTAATGTTGTGGAGGACATGATACAAATGAGGTAGATTTGATATTTTTCTTGTTAAAACGACGTAATTTTTGATAGTTTCGCATGTAAGCTTAGATGTGAGACAGCCCCATATTCACCTATATATAAATACTAGCTTCATAACCCGCCCGATGGGCGGGTGCGCTTCATAATAATGTAGATAATATTAAGAGGAAGAAAATAAACATTTATAAGCACACCAAAATGAACAAAAATGAAAATGAAAATACAACGCATTTTAAAAACCTTGTCGTTTTTAATATTAAAAATGCATATGTTGAATGTACACAAACAATAATAGTTATTCAAATACGACATAAGACTTCTTTGTAAACCACATTTGAAGTGTAGTTACAATAGTTGTCTTCTTTATCTAAAGATAGAACCTTCAATCCTCGCTTGCTCTTTACTCGTGACATAGCGACATACAGTTGACCGTGTGAGAATACCGGCTTTGGCAAAAACAAACCAACCTTTGACAATTTCTGTCCTTGGCTTTTATTAATCGTCATACCGAAACAAACTTGAATTGGAAACTGTCTTCTATTCAATTTGAATGGCATCTTAGCCTCTGAAGGGCTGACTATCATATGTGGAATAGCGCAAATGTTACCAACGTTGCCACCAGATATGATTTTTGCTTCAATTACATTGACTCCCAAACGTAGTACTTGCAGCCTTGTTCCATTGCACAATCCCGCTTTTTGATCAGTGTTTCGCATTAACATTATGGGAGTACCAATCTTTAGCTTTATTGCATGATGGGGAAGACCGGACATCCTTATACCGTTAAGGAAATCTGTGGTGTATATAGAGTCATCAATTGGTGTCTTCATCATCCAAAGCCACAGAATCTTATGATTGGTATAGAGTCTCATCTCCTTGTAGTAAATCCAGTATCCGGTCATTTATCTTATCAACCATTTCATGAGTTGGTGCAAGAATGGCCCTTTCCTGAAAGAACTCAGCGTCCCAAAGGTTTTGTTGGAGATGTGGGTATGTTTCACTGATTATTGATCCAACATGATCATCAGACTCTTGTATCAACATTGAATCTGGAAATACAACCGTGGCGTTTTCTTCATTCTTGCCTCCAATTTTTCCATTACCGATGTCTAAAATCCAATCCGCAAATTCTTGTATCTCTTTTTTCTCAGATTCAGTAGATCCAGAGGTCAATCTCATGTTCACTGTCAAGTTCATGACTTTGCAGTGTTGCCAAAGATAAGATGAGTTAATTGTGGCATGTACGACTTGATTACGGCTGGCATTAGGAATCACTGGAAGAATTTGTCGAAAATCACCACCAAACAAAACCACTTTCCCACCAAAAACACGGGTAGATGGCTGATTATCGGCTGACCTACAAATATCTCGCAATGTCCTATCAAATGCTTCATAGCAATATGACTATATCATAGGAGCCTTGTCCCATATTATGAGTTTTGCCTGGCGTATCAAATCAGCAAGATCACTGTCAATCGGTATGTTGCACATTGAATCTTCCACTATCTTAATCGGTATTGCAAACCGAGAATGTGCAGTCCTTCCTCCTTCCAACAAAAGAGCGGCAATACCGCTTGAAGCCACATTTAAGACTATATCACCCTTTGAACGTAAAGCAGCAGACATAGTTTTGTAAAGATATGTCTTCCCAGTGCCACCGTATCCATATACAAAGAACATTCCACCATTGTTTTTGTCTACCGCGTCCATAACAGTTGAATAAATACCCTTTTGTTCAGATGTCAAGCTACCGTACAATGTCTTATGTTGCTCCTTTAATTCATCTTTATTGTATGCTGTCTCGTCAAATATCAACCTGTTATAACCTTCCATGGTATATTCGGCATCCGGACACGGCATTTTCATGATGTTCTTTAAACTCTTATTGGTACACAGTAGCATGTGTTCGATATAAGTTAGACATATATTATACTTTTGCGTGTCTGTGAGCTGCAACTCTGCATGGTTAAATGTCAAAAAGTTAATATACAAATTTGTTATATGTTGTGCATTTGCTTATGTAACTATAAGGTGGTATATGACTCTGTGTATGTTCAGTATATAAGGTGGTAAAAAGATAATAGAACATACCAGGGTCATTCTTCTTTATGCGCTCAAGACGCTCCACGTCCGTAGCCAAAACATGCCAATTTTTTCCCATACTACCTCCGGCCGAGACATACTATCTGTCATTAGTAGCATGACAAAGAAAGATCTCAAATAATCGCCCATCCCCCATTGACTCGCTTCCAGTAGTCCATCAATGTACTCCTTGTCATCTTGCAAAAGACCGCGAGCATAACATGCATCTCTATATGTGGGATACTCCACATCATCAAATGTTCTTATCTCTTCAAAACTTTGCGCACCTCTCACCTTGTTTAGCAATACACGTAAGTAGAAATATTCACCCCAAGAAGGCAGGACGTGATGAATCCTGCCTAAGCTTTCACCTCTTTTTCTGAAAGTCCAAATTCTTTGTTGCGAATTCCAGACATAAAATTTAGGAATCTCAACATATAGCAATGTCTGTGCAAATGTATCGGTCTTGTTTAATTCCATCCACTGTAGAAATTTGGTCTCGTTAACTGATGACTTTTCAAGTGTGTAGTCAATGTTATCGCTTTCATCAAATATGACGGGTTGTTCATTCTTCAAATGAAATGGCAAACGTTCAACAACTGGAGTCCTATAGTGAATATCAAATCCAAAAATACGCCAAGCTGCTTCACAAGCCTGTCAGGACCTTTGTTGATATACTCAAACAAATACTTGATTAACCCAACCTGGTTGCACCATTCCACATTGATATGTGATTGGTACCGCTTGAGCAAGCATGGGTTGTAAGGAACAACGAAACCGTTATGCAAATCTTTTCCACCTTTCTTGATAGTATTTCCGTCATTTCTTCTCTTATATATTGCATAACCATTGTCATCAATGACTGTCGTTTCGTTAAATTGCTTAGGAAAGTTCTTTGTACATTTGAAATCAACAGTGCAAGGATAGCTTGGATTATCAACACCACATGGGCCATGCATCATGTGATCCGTAACAATCTGATACAAGTCAGGGTCCTCATCCTTATTTGGTATTTCCGCTAATATATACTTATCGATATTTGCTATTGTGGTTATCTTATCTTCTGGTTTAAGCCATAGTAATATGTGAGCGTACGGTAGTCCTCTCTTTTGAAACTCAATCGTGTAAACAGCTGCAACGTAAAAAAATACATTATATAATTAATCAATAAAATAAGAAACTAAAATATGTGAGACATAAAGTAAAGATGATCAAGATGTATAATTAGGTTACCTCCTTTAACACGTCCAAACGTCCGTCGATCCTTTAAATCATGCATAAGACAGTCCAGCTTAATTTTGAATACGCGTGTAATTACATCCAGTCTGTTCTCGGATTTCAAACCTCTCTTAGCCATAAAACGATTGATCTTAGGCCAATTAGGGTTGCATGTAAAGGTTATGAACAAGTCTGGATAGCCATAAAACTTGCAAATAGTCATTGCATCTAAATAGTTCTGCATCATATACCTGGGACTCCCGGTAAATGACGACGACAGCACCACTTTTCTGCCACGCAATTTAACCCCGGACTCTGGATTCTCTGCAAGTTTGGCAAGCTTAGAGTATGTCTCACTTCTTAAGTTCCTTATTATTCTTTTTATTAAATGACATCCTTTGAGACTCAATCATTGTGTAACCATCTACAATAAATTGCTGAAATAGACGTCTTCCGTTTAGCATCATAGAGAATTCGTTTGGCCTTTCCTGTATGCGATAAGCAAACCACTCTTTCATTGTAACACGTGTTCCTTTTGTTTTTTTCATCATAGTCCGTTATGCCGAAATGGAATATATTAGTGCGGTAACCATCCTCGGCATAAGGGAAAAGCAAAGGGTATTGCATTGCGAGATAGGAGGGATGCAGTTCACTGATCCTCTTAAGATCGCCATCTTGTCTATGGAGAATAATATCCCTTTTGTTTTTGGTTTCGTCAAAATCTCCAACTATTAACGCAGCCACCTCGGATGCAGTAGGTAGATTATAGTCTCTACCATCTCGCGTCCTTGTACCAATAAGCTTAAGCTTCAAACTTTGATCATCTTTAGTCCTGATACGTTCACCAGCCATACAAAACTCCTTGACCAATGGGTTAATTGAATCAAGCATGTCACGTATATCTGTAGTTAGTTTGTGATCTAACTCATTTGTATTTGAAGACGTCGAAGGTCCATTGCTGTAACAAAAGAATTGTATAGTATTTTGTAAGTACAATTTGTTAATGAAAATACAAAGTGTATGTGTTAATGTAAAGAAAAAAAATATAGTCGTAAAATAAACATTAACGTGACAGCTTGCATTCTGTTCTTAATCTCATTCTCAGTATCGAAGATATACAGTTGGGAAAACTTTGGCTCATTTCCTTGCTTAGGCAAAAGAGTGCCTGCCAAATGGTAATTCTCACCTTGTATGCGATAGCAATACGGACCACGTACAACATTAACGTAAGTGTCTTGTTTAGCACCCATGGAAGTGAAGGCAAACATTGAGTTATAACGCCTGATATTATCTATGAATGACGCGCTTTTAGGGTGTTGATTCGTAATAAGTTTTTTAAGCAACTCAGGTGGCTGTTTAACATCTTGTCCCAACTTAACGTTGCCTCTACCACAACATATTGAATACGACTTGGAACTGGTATTTGTTGCACCTCGAAGAGCCTCGGCATGCCATAGCAGTGCACCACATGATTGACATGAAATTGTTGGATCTCCGTCATCAATGTAATCTGGCATATATGAGCATCGGTTATATGGCATTTAATTATAGAAAAAGTACATACTTAAAGAGTTACAAATTAGTAATATTATTGAAAGTTATGGAGTTTGTATTGTTTACCTTTGGAAATTCCTACAAATGCGTGTCTTTGTCCAGTTTTATCAACATCCTGCTGAGCATCAGTGAAGTTAATACGACATGCAGATTGCCTGGTAACAGTTTTGGATTTAAGCTTCTGAGAGTTCTTTGTAAGTAAAGATGTTTGGCCATGTGACGCAGCATCCGGATTAGAAGTTGTTGAACCTGAGACATAACATACCATTACATCCGTTTGATGATTTAAGGTTTAAAACCAAATATAATGGAAATCTATAAAAATATTTAAAATGATACCTAAATTGAATTTGACGGGAGTATGGTTGCGAAACCTTGAACCATTATTGTTCCGTATAAATGTCTCTGTTAAAATCTCTAACATATAAGCAAAGTAGATATGGAAAATAATTTTATCTTGATATGTATGGAGTGATTTTATGATTATGATAATAAGGTAAGTACCATTGGATGTTTTGTCAGTATTTGCAACACCACAAACCGAACCATTAACCATTGGAGGTAATAAGCCAAGAGTCGTAACATCTGAATGAGGTGTACATGATGTAAGTAATATCGTCAAATCTTTAATATACACTTAATATAATATTCATATAAAATTAATGCAAAAAAGATAATTACATCTTGAAACCGAATGTCCCCACGACGGATTGTTGAATCCATCGACATCCCAGAAACATCGCAAACAACTTTATGAGCTTGAGTTGATGCAGGGGATAATGGCGTACATGTTCTTTTTCCTAATACAAAAAAAAGTTCCATTTTTTTGATTAAACTAAAAGTATTGAATATGCATGCGTAAACATTAAATTGTGTTATAACATGTTTATGTTTAAAATAAGCCAGTGGGATATATACCTTTAGATACACTCTTTGTATTTTGAGTATACATAATTGGATGATTATGTATTGTAGATTTAGGAGGTAATGAGCCAAGAGGCGCACCATGTTGAAGTGGCGTACCTAATGAAAAAAAATGGTATGAATATAACTAACACAAACAAAAATTTTGATAAAAAATGTATTAAAAAAATGAAGTAGGTATTGAAATATATGTTTTACTCGTACGTCGTTTTGATAAGTCAATTGGTGTTGCAGAAACAGAACAAACAACTTTATGATGTTGACTTGATTCAGGAGATAATGGTGTAGACGTTCTTTTTCCTAATATACAAAATAACTTAGTGAGTATAAAAACAGTAATTACTTAAAATGTAATTTCAAATTATTTATAAATAGTTCATGATGAAAAGTAAACAATAAATTGAATACCTTTAGCTCCTGTTTCAACGTGGCCATTAGTAAGTTCTAAATTACGTTTTGAATGCTTTTTTCTAACCGTCGTCCAACCGTTTGAACCGGAAGTGCATGTTGATGTGTTTGATTATCAATGTTAGCGACTGAAGTTTGATCTGCAATTGAAATAACGAAACAAAATTAACTTATCGGATAATAAACATAAACTTTAATATTTTCCAAAAACATATAAAACGTACTTATTGTAATTTCCTTCAATGGTAGTCTTGGTCTCCCTCTTTTGCTTTTGGAGTTGAGTAACTCATTACGCATACCTAACAAATAAAATAATAAATAAATATAAACGTATAATATAAGGTGAAAATTAAAAATGTGTGAATTAGTATTTTATAAATTAAAGATTTAAAAACTTGTTTACTTTCTGTCATTGGAACTTTTGTGTCCTTTCTTCCTGGTAATCTTTTGGACGAATCCACTAACGTTTAAACGGGTACCGGAAATATTAACAAATCAACATATAAGACTTTAACATGCAAATACAATCATAAAAACTTCAAAATAGCATATCAAATGTATTTGATGATTATGAATAACAAATAAAATACCTTTTGGTGTCGAAATTCCAACGTTTGGATGTCCATGATTACGTTGATCGTGTTGATTTTCTTTCATGAATAAGAAATTTAAGCTCGATTGTTGTGTGATTTTTTTGTGAAGATGTTGATCGATCCTTTTTTTTTTTTTTATCAAACAAATACTTGAGTAACCCAACCTGGTTGCACCATTCCACATTGATATGTGATTGGTACCGCTTGAGCAAGCCTGGGTTGTAAGGAACAACGAAACCGTTATGCAAATCTTTTCCACCTTTCTTGATAGTATTTCCGTCATTTCTTCTCTTATATATTGCATAACCATTGTCATCAATGACTGTCGTTTCATTAAATTGCTTAGGAAAGTTCTTTGTACATTTGAAATCAACAGTGCAAGGACAGCTTGGATTATCAACACCACATGGGCCATGCATCATGTGATCCGTAACAATCTGATACAAGTCAGGGTCCTCATCCTTATTTGGTATTTCCGCTGATATATACTTATCGATATTTGCTGTTGTGGTTATCTTATCTTCTGGTTTAAGCCATAGTAATATGTGAGCGTGCGGTAGTCCTCTCTTTTGAAACTCAATCGTGTAAACAGCTGCAACGTAAAAAAATACATTATATAATTAATCAATAAGATAAGAAACTAAAATATGTGAGACATAAAGTAAAGATGATCAAGATGTATAATTAGGTTACCTCCATTAACACGTCCAAACGTCCGTCGATCCTTTAAATCATGCATAAGACAGTCCAGCTTAATTTTGAATACGCGTGTAATTACATCCAGTCTGTCCTCGGATTTCAAACCTCTCTTAGCCATAAAACGATTGATCTCAGTCCAATTAGGGTTGCATGTAAAGGTTATGAATAAGTCTGGATAGCCATAAAACTTGCAAATAGTCATTGCATCTAAATAGTTCTCAATCATATACCTGGGACTCCCGGTAAATGACGACGACAACACCACTTTTCTGCCACGCAATTTAACCCCGGACTCTGGATTCTCTGCAAGTTTGGCAAGCTTAGAGTATGTCTCACTTCTTAAGTTCCTTATTATTCTTTTCATTAAATGACATCCTTTCAGACTCAATCATTGTGTAACCATCTATAATAAATTGCTGAAATAGACGTCTTCCGTTTAGCGTCATAGAGAATTCGTTTAGCCTTTCCTGTATGCGATAAGCAAACCACTCTTTCATAGTAACACGTGTTCCTTTTGTTTTTTTCATCATAGTCCGTTATGCCGAAATGGAATATATTAGTGCGGTAACCATCCTCGGCATAAGGGAAAAGCAAAGGGTATTGCATTGCGAGATAGGAGGGATGCAGTTCATTGATCCTCTTAAGATCGCCATCTTGTCTATGGAGAATAATATCCCTTTTGTTTTTGGTTTCGTCAAAATCTCCAACTATTAACGCAGCCACCTCGGATGCAGTAGGTAGATTATAGTCTCTACCATCTCGCGTCCTTGTACCAATAAGCTTAAGCTTGAAACTTTGATCATCCTTAGTCCTGATACGTTCACCAGCCATACAAAACTCCTTGACCAATGGGTTAATTGAATCAAGCATGTCACGTATATCTGTAGTTAGTTTGTGATCTAACTCATTTGTATTTGAAGACGTCGAAGGTCCATTGCTGTAACAAAAAAATTGTATAGTATTTTGTAAGTACAATTTGTTAATGAAAATACAAAGTGTATATGTTAATGTAAAGAAAAAAAATATAGTCGTAAAATAAACATTAACCTGACAGCTTGCATTCTGTTCTTAATCTCATTCTCAGTATCGAAGATATACAGTTGGGAAAACTTTGGCTCCTTTCCTTGCTTAGGCAAAAGAGTGCCTGCCAAATGGTAATTCTCACCTTGTATGCGATAGCAATACGGACCACGTCCAACATTAACGGAAGTGTCTTGTTTAGCACCCATGGAAGTGAAGGCAAACATTGAGTTATAACGCCTAATATTATCTATGAATGACGCGCTTTTAGGGTGTTGATTCGTAATAAGTTTTTTAAGCAACTCAGGTGGCTGTTTAACATCTTGTCCCAACTTAACCTTGCCTCTACCACAACATATTGAATACGACTTGGAACTGGTATTTGTTGCACCTCGAAGAGCCTCGGCATGCCATAGCAGTGCACCACATGATTGACATGAAATTGTTGGATCTCCGTCATCAATGTAATCTGGCATATATGAGCATCGATTATATGGCATTTAATTATAGAAAAAGTACATACTTAAAGAATTACAAATTAGTAATATTATTGAAAGTTATGGAGTTTGTATTGTTTACCTTTGAAAATTCCAACAAATGCGTGTCTTTGTCCAGTTTTATCAACATCCTGCTGAGCATCAGTGAAGTTAATACGACATGCAGATTGCCTGGTAACAGTTTTGGATTTAAGCTTCTGAGAGTTCTTTGTAAGTAAAGATGTTTGGCCATGTGACGCAGCATCCGGATTAGAAGTTGTTGAACCTGAGACATAACATACCATTACATCCGTTTGATGATTTAAGGTTTAAAACCAAATATAATGGAAATCTATAAAAATATTTAAAATGATACCTAAATTGAATTTGACGGGAGTATGGTTGCGAAACCTTGAACCATTATTGTTCCGTATAAATGTCTCTGTTAAAATCTCTAACATATAAGCAAAGTAGATATGGAAAATAATTTTATCTTGATATGTATGGAGTGATTTTATGATTATGATAATAAGGTAAGTACCATTGGATGTTTTGTCAGTATTTGCAACACCACAAACCGAACCATTAACCATTGGAGGTAATAAGCCAAGAGTCGTAACATCTGAATGAGGTGTACCTGATGTAAGTAATATCGTCAAATCTTTAATATACACTTAATATAATATTCATATAAAATTAATGCAAAAAAGATAATTACATCTTGAAACCGAATGTCCCCACGACGGATTGTTGAATCCATCGACATCCCAGAAACATCGCAAACAACTTTATGAGCTTGAGTTGATGCAGGGGATAATGGCGTACATGTTCTTTTTCCTAATACAAAAAAAAGTTCCATTTTTTTGATTAAACTAAAAGTATTGAATATGCATGCGTAAACATTAAATTGTGTTATAACATGTTTATGTTTAAAATAAGCCAGTGGGATATATACCTTTAGATACACTCTTTGTATTTTGAGTATACATAATTGGATGATTATGTATTGTAGATTTAGGAGGTAATGAGCCAAGAGGCGCACCATGTTGAAGTGGCGTACCTAATGAAAAAAAATGGTATGAATATAACTAACACAAACAAAAATTTTGATAAAAAATGTATTAAAAAAATGAAGTAGGTATTGAAATATATGTTTTACTCGTACGTCGTTTTGATAAGTCAATTGGTGTTGCAGAAACAGAACAAACAACTTTATGATGTTGACTTGATTCAGGAGATAATGGTGTAGACGTTCTTTTTCCTAATATACAAAATAACTTAGTGAGTATAAAAACAGTAATTACTTAAAATGTAATTTCAAATTATTTATAAATAGTTCATGATGAAAAGTAAACAATAAATTGAATACCTTTAGCTCCTGTTTCAACGTGGCCATTAGTAAGTTCTAAATTACGTTTTGAATGCTTTTTTCTAACCGTCGTCCAACCGTTTGAACCGGAAGTGCATGTTGATGTGTTTGATTATCAATGTTAGCGACTGAAGTTTGATCTGCAATTGAAATAACGAAACAAAATTAACTTATCGGATAATAAACATAAACTTTAATATTTTCCAAAAACATATAAAACGTACTTATTGTAATTTCCTTCAATGGTAGTCTTGGTCTCCCTCTTTTGCTTTTGGAGTTGAGTAACTCATTACGCATACCTAACAAATAAAATAATAAATAAATATAAATGTATAATATAAGGTGAAAATTAAAAATGTGTGAATTAGTATTTTATAAATTAAAGATTTAAAAACTTGTTTACTTTCTGTCATTGGAACTTTTGTGTCCTTTCTTCCTGGTAATCTTTTGGACGAATCCACTAACGTTTAACCGGGTACCGGAAATATTAACAAATCAACATATAAGACTTTAACATGCAAATACAATCATAAAAACTTCAAAATAGCATATCAAATGTATTTGATGATTATGAATAACAAATAAAATACCTTTTGGTGTCGAAATTCCAACGTTTGGATGTCCATGATTACGTTGATCGTGTTGATTTTCTTTCATGAATAAGAAATTTAAGCTCGATTGTTGTGTGATTTTTTTGTGAAGATGTTGATCGATCCTTTTTTTTTTTTTTTTTTTTTTTTTTTTTTTTGGATTTAATTTTTGTTTTTCTAATAATTACAAAGTTTACGTTTCAAATTATACATCTTCTATGCTTTCCAAATATAAAAATAATCAAATGCAATATTAGTGCCTATAATTTTGGGAGATATTTTTATTTTGTATTCAAATAATTTATTTTATACATACAATAAGTAACATATATGTGCCATATTTGTAAAAAATCCTAATTAATTTAATATTATAAATTATGTGATCCTCATTTATATCCGAAATTATATACATAATCTAACAAAATCTTCACATAACTCTCCTCCTATCTTTTCATTGCCTCGAGACGTTAAACTTCATCATTAGACTTCATTGATGCAGGTTTTACTGACCAGGTTTTAATATTTATAAAGTCTCGTTTACCTAAGCTCTACCTTTTACGCACTAACGGACAGTGTATCCGGTCGTGTGTGGTATAGTTAAATGGTAAAGTCAAGGTCGTCCCAAGAGCTAAGGTGCGGAAATTATCTAAGTCGTGTCACGTGTAAAAAGGGGTTTTGAGTTGAAAGATTAATTAAACTAATAAAAGTAAATAACAAGACAATAAGTAAATTGAAGGAAATCAGTAGAGAGGAGTAGTGTTAACCTAATTACTACTCTTGTTATGATCATGACTAGTTTTCCTATAGGTGCATCCTATCATATCGTTCGGGGATTCAATATTCATTTCCGGTCAGATGGTCAAACTCGCCTAGATCTATCTTATACCTTGTCCCATCCAAAGTTATTGTAAAACCGTGGGTTCATCGGTACGAAGACATAAGAGTCATTAAGTGCCTCTACTAACATGGACAAGACTAACGAATGCGGCATGGTCAGATCTTACACCCTTCTAACTTCGTTAAGTGTAAAGCATTGGTAGGTGGTCCTATGGTTAATTCGCACATGCATGGTAAGGGAAGATGATTATGGTTGGTACTTAACCCTTACCAAGTCACATCCTTAGCGGCTTGCTTCCTAGGGTTAATTCCACAAGCCTCTAAGGAACAACCAACGCTAAACACTACGGGAACTAGAGTGTCCCAAGCCTCGCCATGAAACTAAACAAACAATAGACAATAGATGCGTGGAAAAATAAATCAATTTCATAACAATTTCATAACTAGGCTAACACCAAAAGGTGCTTAGCCACTTATGTTCATAATTGCAGTAAACCAAAGTTGAGTTAATACAAATCTAAGCATGAATCGAATACAAAGTAAAGGAATGAAAACACNCTAATTACTACTCTTGTTACGATCATGACTAGTTTTCCTATAGGTGCATCCTATCATATCGTTCGGGGATTCAATATTCATTTCCGGTCAGATGGTCAAACTCGCCTAGATCTATCTTATACCTTGTCCTATCCAAAGTTATTGTAAAAACCGTGGGTTCATCGGTACGAAGACATAAGAGTCATTAAGTGCCTCTACTAACATGGACAAGACTAACGAATGCGGCATGGTCAGATCTTACACCCCTCTAACTTCGTTAAGTGTAAAGCATTGGTAGGTGGTCCTAGGGTTAATTCGCACATGCATGGTAAGGGAAGACGATTATGGTTGGTACTTAACCCTTACCAAGTCACATCCTTAGCGGCTTGCTTCCAAGGGTTAATTCCACAAGCCTCTAAGGAACAACCAACGCTAAACACTACGGGAACTAGAGTATCCCAAGCCTCGCCATGAAAGTAAACAAACAATAGACAATAGATGCGTGGAAAAATAAATCAATATCATAACAATTTCATAACTAGGCTAACACCAAAAGGTGCTTAGCCACTTATGTTCATAATTGCAGTAAACCAAAGTTGAGTTAATACAAATCTAAGCATGAATCTAATACAAAGTAAAGGAATGAAAACAATTATGATCGGTGTGTGATTCCTCCCTTGGAAATGACTTGACGTGGCTAGAACTTCGTTCTCCCTCCTTCCTGAGTTTTTCCCAACGTTGCTGTGGTGAAAAGATGGGAAGTGATATGAAAAACTCGGAATTAGGGTTAGTATTTATAGGCCCCGACTATGTTATGGCGTAGCATATTAGGGTTGTTACGCCGTAACTTGATCAAGTGTTACGGGCGTAAAGTCTTGGTGATAAACCTCCTACGGCGTAGCAGATAAGGTGGCTACACTGTAGCTTCTTCCTTGGCCTCGTTAGTTCTTTACTGCCTCAAATGAGCTCCTACGTCGTAGCTTGGATAGTTTCCTACTCGGTAGTGTTCGTTAGTGGACTTCTACGCCGTAGCCAGTTGTGGGGTTACGCCGTAGTCTTCATAAATTCTTTATTACGTTGTAGGTAGGAAAGCTTCTACGGCGTAGTCTTCATGAAGCTTTGCTACGGCATAGGTAGATGAACCTCTACGCCGTAGTTAGTGCAGAATCCATAATTTCCACGTATTTGCTCCAAAGTCCTTCCATTTCCGCTTAAGTTCGTTCTTTTACTCATCTTTACCCTGAAACCAAAATAGGAAGAAATAAGAGTATATATTCTTCATATAAGTAGAAAAGATGAGCATTTTAAGGGGGAAATTAACACTTAGATTGGGGGTAAATTTGATGTTATCATTCATCTTCACCACCGGTAATTATTTGATCATAACTTTTACTCATAAAATATTAGATTTGTTCTTCAATAAATCGTTTAAAGATCTAACCAACTTGTGTAAGCTTTTTATTTTTGTTCTTTGATCATAGTTTCATACATTATTAGGGATGTATATATATCTCTCATAACTTTTCATTTAGGTTTGTATAATCTTAATTATATTGAAACATTATGTACCAGTTATAAATGATTAAGAACCGGTGTGTTATTACATTTAGTTTGATCATACTATTTTGCATGTGGTTTTGGTAGTAAGTATGAATCAAAAATTGAATAAAGTGTAAATGCGAGAAGTTATGTTTTAAAGATTGTTATGTTTGTTATTGAAACAATGGTTTTAAGATTAAGCCGTGCCATTGTTGGTTATATAACATTTTGATGGTTAGTGTATTTGAAAGGAAAATGTCGTAAACTTTGTGGTTTTCAAGGCCTATTGCCGGTAATCATATATTGATTGTGGTTAAAATGTATGTGAGGCTGTTCTTGTGTTTATAATTAAGATAAGTTGGATAAAAGCAAGATATGAGATTGTGATCATATATATATATATAATTTAATCTTTTAGCCATTGTTAGGTTTGAAATAGCAATCACAATATGTATTGGTTACTTGTTTTATTGTTAGTATGTTTGAATAAACACAAACCATAAAAATAGTTTGATGCTATTGTTCGCGTTAATGTTTAAAGATAAGTTATCTAAATTTGTATTTATTTATAGGAAAATGGGCATCGAAATACCTTTTCGGAATACCAGGTACTTAAATATTATAAAGTAATTTAGTATTATATAATGTCGACTGAAATTGACTTGATAAGATAACCATTTTTCCAATTTTATTGGAAGGTTTTGCCTGAGGTTTACAATGAAGAGGCATACAATGGTTTCAAAGATATATACATCATAAGCTCAGATGGAATCCGCTACAAAGTATCATTAAACACTCCGCGATACGGGCTTTGGTACATAGATGGAAAGAAATGGACAGAATTTTGTAACAAAAACCTGGATGAGAATGTTGAAATGTTGCACTTTGTTGAAGAAGGGGAGGATTGTTTTTACGTGACTAGATACAACAGTAATGGAACGGAAGTGGCAGGTTATGATGGCAACAGGTCTACCTAATCAAGGTTTAGAACTAAAGTGCTACCTGAACCACATTTGACTCAGGTATTGGAAATTAAAATTGTTTAATTTGAAATTCATAAAGTATATGATATTGGTAGTAATAGTTTGTATCAACAATTTTTTTATGGTTTAATGTTATCATTTTGTACGCAGGCAATTCCTGCAGAACTGCTACCAGGATTAAAAGAACTGGATGAAGTAACCATTCAGGCAAATGGAGTGAATTACCATTCGTATGTGCGTCATATACAGAGGCGTGTGGTCATAACTTCTATCATTTGTTAGGTGATACGTGGAATACATTGGTTGAAGCTGTTGGTCTTGAAGCTGGGACAACATGTGTGCTGACTAAAGATAGGGGTAACAGTCTATGGTTTGATGCCTTTAACGATGACGGGAGCATGATAACAGAAGTTGTTTTTAAAGGAGCAGCTACTTTGCGGAAGACGCAACCAAAACCAGATTTCTTTGAAGAAAGTAAGTAATAGTTTATGCTTTTTGAAAATTGGTAATTTTATTTGAGTGTGTCATGATATTGATTGGTAATTTGAAAACATGTTTGCCTGCTACTTGTAGAGGATGATAGGATGAAACATATATGCTTCTGGCCATTCCACATGGATCATTTTGGTGAAAAAAACAGGAGCTTCTATAAAAGTTATGAGACCATAGAGTGCAAGAACAGATTGTATAGTCCCTGCACCCTTTTATTTATGTAATTTTAATGACGGAGTGATATTAGGTATAGTAATGTTATTTGTAAATTGCAATAATTATAGGCAATCCCGGCCGAATTCCTGAAGCGCCACCCTATGTACACATACGACACGACACTTATCATTCACCAAGAATATAGAGAATTTATGAGTGTCCGTATGGAACCGCACAAAGAAGCTCCTAACAGAACCAATCATGTTAACGTGCATGGGAAGTGGAACTTGTTAGCAAAGTATTGTAGATTTCCATATACCAAGATGATCAGGTTCAAGTACATGTCTAATGGAGAAAATTTGGATGTTGAAGAAGGAAAGAACCGTTACTTTCCGATATTCCATATATGTTAATCATCTCTATGTTATATCTTTTGTTCAGTGCTAAACCTTTGTACTTTGATGAAGCAGCCACGTAGTTATATGTGTTTGATGTTGGTTTAAAAACCTTTTAGGATAAACATGGTTTGTTTTGTGTTTTGTTGGATACAATGGTATGTATCCAGGTCTGTTTAATACAATATTATGATATCGTATGTTGGTTTAGTATGTTCAATTCTTGGTACGTATAGTTGGATGTTTGTGATGCATCATGCATATGTTAACCATGTGATTAACAAAGAACTTATATGGAAGTTTAAATGAATAGATTAACAATCAAATTGTGTTTTATTCCTTTTTGTGTTATATAGGAGGTCTTAACGATCAAATATATAGTAATTTTAGCTTTTTAATTATTCATTCAGGAAATAGTTATTATAATTTAAGTCCGTTTTTTATTGCATTGCAGAATTGAATAGTAATGATTAATAATGATGGATAATTGCGTTTTTATGAATGCAAATACAAAAGGAAAAATACTTTAAACTAATTTGTGTAACGATACGAATAGATAAAACATAGTATTATGAAAAAAAATGATAACATTTCTTTATTTAGAACATGGACATATTATAATAAAAACGACTATCAATTATCACTATCACCATCGTAGTCTTTATTTTCATCGACTAAAGGTCCATCATCAATGAAATCGTCTGTATAATCATAATCATCGGTAGATTCATCTAGAAAGTCGTCTAAATGTGGTAGATCAGATGTTGATTCACCAAGAACTTCTTCACCATCTACAGCATCGTCATTCGCTTCATCATCAAAATAATTATCCAAATCTTCATCAGTTGACTCATCAACAGTATTAGTTGGTGTTTTTGCCTTCAAACTACCATTTTTTTTCTTGGTACGACTAAACCTAATGGGCTACTCATCATCAAATTCCTAAGAAAACATACAAAAAAAATAAACATATAAATTAGTATATATAAAAAATATTCGAAATAAATAAAATTAAGGATTTTAATGTTCATACCATTTTTTAATCTTTTTCATGTTGCCTTACGAACTGCCCATTTTTCATAAGTCTGCGTGGTTTTTTTGAGGGAGGCACATCCTGCATGTTGTTTATAATATATTAAGAAAAAGGAATAATGAAAACAAATTATTATATTAAAAAAAGGAAAAAAAAGGTCAAATGTCAAAAAAGTAGTGAGACTTTTACCAATTCATTATCGGATATGACAATGATCGATACACCTTCTTTTGCTTTTCAAGTTGTGGTATTTGAACGTATTTCTTCTTTTGTAACCTAAAAAGCATGTAGTAATCATATGTCGTATAAGTTTAAATCGAAAATTATGTAAAGTTTATTGTAACAAATAATATAATTTGTGATAAATAATTAAAAAAAAAATAATTAGTATAAATACTCCACGAAAGAAAATTTTGGAATCAAAATGGTAGAAAATAATGGTAGATTGAGATTACGACAATAAAAAGCTGAGTATATTTATACAAAAATATATAATTCATCAAGCATAGAGTGATGTGTTTGTTTATAAAAAAAATGTAATAACAACATATTAATTTTGAGATAAACAATTACCTTCTTTGGTATACTATCACCCATGGCTGCATACACTCTGAAAAATGATTTGTGTTTAGGAGATGAGCAAGGAGTCGTTTATATAATCACAAAATCATTTTAATTATGTAAAAGATATAGTTGAGAATATATGTGAAAGTTTGTTATGTTTTTAACATAGTTCAAAATAAGATTTGAAATAAAACATAAATAGTTTAGATATGTGCAGATATTGTGTTTTTTTAAAAGTTTGAATTATCATAATTTATAGGAAATATTTAATATAATTATTTGTTCATGATGATGATCAAGATCCGATCATATTATTTACTTGGAAAATTAATAAGAGTGATTTACGTTATATTATTGTTGACATTTGAGTAAATATTTATTTAGAATATATAATTGATTGTGTTAGATTTCTGTAAAATATAGTTGATTTGAATAAAGTTTAAACTTATATACTTAAAAATTTAAAATGAGATAATTGAAAATGAAAAGTTACTGCATTAAAATAAATTAAGTACTTGATTACAAAATTAAAAGTACTGAAATACAAAATAAGAACTGGAACACAAAATAACAATTTTTTAAAAGCTAAAAGTCATTGAACTTTGGAGATTTATCCGGGTCAAAAGCCAAGTGTGCTTGTTCGTAATCAAGTCCATCTAAATCATCCAACTTTTCATCATCATCAATATGAAGTTTAACAAAACAATTTTGGTGGAAGAACAAAAAATAAATATGAAATTACTTAGAACATATTATTCCAATATATAAAAAGAGAAACAGCATCAACATTGTTTAACAAATAACATCAAATAAAAAAATAAGATAAAAAGTGATAACATTGTTTAACAAATACCACCTCCATGGCTTTTAAAAGATAACAACTGTTTCATGAAGGATAAATACATGTAATCCTTCATTAATTATTACAAAAACAACCTTGTTTATTGCAAGACAAATGGAAAACATAAAACTGTAAAAACATAAACCATAGAGTGTTGAATGAGACTTAATCCTCAGGTTCAATCTTGACTTGAACCAGATCT
The DNA here is from genome assembly GCA_014162995.1 of Artemisia annua. NCBI lineage: Eukaryota > Viridiplantae > Streptophyta > Magnoliopsida > Asterales > Asteraceae > Artemisia > Artemisia annua. The sequence continues at coordinate 23,415 of LBNU01027260.1, read as the reverse complement.
TGATTGTATTTGCCTGCTTCATCCTCGGGTTCACTGTCAATATCATCAAGATCAACAACCACACGTCTCTTTTTGTCTGCACTACCTGATGCTTCAAAATTTGAAGCATGTGACTCTAAATCAACCACATGGCTCTTCTTTGAACCGGAACCTAATGAACTTCCAGCTGATTGCAATGTTCCAGAAGGTGACTGCATATCCAACACACGGCTAACACTTGGATCATCCATGTTTATCTTTTTTATAAGAGTAGCAGGTGTGTTGAACTCCTGAGTTGGAACCTAATGAACAAAGATGTATACTCAAATGTAAATTGGGATAAAAATCTATAAGGGTTTTAATAAATTAAAATGATATATATAAAAGATTACCTCATCAGGCACAGCTTCAGTGATTTCTTCTTCAAAAAAGTCTTTTTTAAAATGGTTGATCAACTCAACATTTTCCGAAAACGCATCACAACGGTAGGTGTGATTGTTGTAGTTGACGTTGTATTCGGAAAAGTATATCTTAAATAGACATTTTTTTCCAACTAATGCATCCAACTCCTGTGGCCAGTACTCATCAGGGTCCATTCCGTGTTGTTCCATCAATGCCCACGCAGTATGGCCGGAAATCTTGCAAAAGTTGTTGTTAAAGAACACCACCGGCGCAGAGCCGGTCTCATCAGTTAGCCTTACAATCACCTTAAACCTGTAATCAGAATGTATGAAATATATGATATACTTTGTAAAATAAGCAAATGAGTTAACCTTAAGTTCAATGAAGTATATAGATTTTTGGACAAACAATGATTTTGCTTTGTTACCTGGATGCAACTTACACACTGCCATGATCCTCACAAACAAATGCAGGCTTCCTATTCCTTCCCTCAACAATGTCAACCCTTTTGTTACACTGTTTACATGCTGTATAAGCCCAGCCATGCTCCCTATGAAGTCTATGAATTGTTGCGTACACTATACAGTGTGAATCCTACATTTTAAAAACAATAATGCATATAAAATAGTATCGCAGGAAAAGATCCTTTGTCATTAACATACATAAGAGGGTTTATGGTAACTAACTTGCCGGATCACAATCACGAATGCTACCTGATTTGAGCGTTTTTCAAGTGGTGAAGCTTACAAACTCGGATCGTAGTCCCAACGAGGGTTGAACTGATCTCGTCACTCAAGATCGTGAGATATGTGAAATGAATAGGTTTAAAAGATGATTTTTGGTTTTGATTATACTACAACGACAATTAAAATGCGGTTAAAGTAAAGGAAAGCAATAAAGTGACACAAAGAAAATAAACAAGTAAAGTTGCATGAAATAAAGAGACTTAAAGAAAGCGATAATTAAAGTGCGAAAAGTAATTAAAAACGGTAAATGAATTTAAAGACAATATGTTTGCAAAGCGACTTGAGAAAGTTCACTAAGTGTGAGCTAATTGTTTGTGACGAATTATTTTCCTTTCTCGAGATCAGTTGTCAATTAATCTTTTGAAGAGATAATAACTCTAGACAAGTGATTTAATCGTTCTCCGCTTTTGTTCTTCGAATAATAAAATCACAAGTCTAAATAATCGCAATGATTATTTATCATAGACCTCTAACATTCGCACTTAGCTTACAAACTCGAACCACTAAGCAAACACGATTAAAACTACTCAAGACTCGTTTTAAATGAAGTAAAGCAACAACGAAATTAAACTTGAACTAAGAAAATAAATTGTTTTTGGTATTTAAGATTTAATAAAAACGAGAAGTAAAAATTAACTAGACACTAAAAGAAAAGTTTAAGTTTTAAAAACATGAAACGTAAATGAAGTTTAAATCTAACAACGAAAATACTTTGAACTTAAGAGAAAGACACGTAATGATTTTAGAAAAATTCGGCAGAGTTTCGTTTAGGTAAGACTAATAAAGACCTCACTCGATGAGACGATGAGGTGAAACTCGTGCCTAACTCGGCATAAGAAAGAAATGAAACTTGAAAGGAAATGAACCAAACCATACTCGCTATAAATTGAACTATACTCGATATCTAACTTGTTCCATACTCGCAACACTAACGTCTTCAAAGAAAATCCATACTCGCAACTACAGAAGACATACTCGCTATTTTTTTTGAACCCTTACTCGCAACACAAACACCATACTCGCAAGACTAGGTTTTCATACTTGCTAAAATTAAGTTCGTACTCGCTAAAATTAAGTTCATACTCGCAAGAAATGCAACAAAACCATACTCGCAAGTCTACTTAACCCATACTCGCAGAAACAAATTTTCATACTCGCAACTTACTCATACTCGCAAGGAATTACAAGTGATACTCGCTAAGACCTAGGCAAACTTCATACTCGCAAATCCCTAAAACCAAACTCGCAAAAACATATGTAAAACAGATTTTTAACTTGAAACTAATGATCTAAACACTAAAATTAAAGATTTTTGTGGAACAACTAGTTTAGGAGACCAAATAAGCTTTAAATAAGCCAACGACTCAAAACAAACCCTAACCCATTCTACAAACCAAACGAATACAAAGTAACATGCAAAGGTGGCGAACTTATAAAAGCTTTTGAGAAAGATTAAGGTGACACGTAAATAAGCTCAAAAAGATGTAAAGAGATTAAAGAAAAAGATTGTAAAGAAGCGTAAATAAGCTAGATGAAGGGTTTAAGACATGAAATGTAAACTTGCATTAATAAAACTTACACTAATAAAAACTAAAAACTACTAACACCTACTCCTATGAGGTCCAACCCTCTAAATCTAACCCACCCTCACAATGAGTTCTAATCATCTACTTATAGGCCAAGGCTTTCACATGTTTTGACATTGTTGCACATTTAGCCCTTGAACCTTTACAACTCATGAAAATAACACTAGAACTTCATTACAAACGTTACTAATACACTAAATACTAAACGTAGAAGTCTTGTAACTTGGAGGATTAGAGTTGACGTGTATTTCAAAGGTCTTCAAAGATGTAAAAGTGAACACTTGCTCGAACTTGGAAAGCTTTTTCTTATGAATCTCTTTCAACTTCGATTAAGCGTTTCTTTCGTCTTCTTGAGCTTTTAAGAAATAACTTTGTCGTCTTGGGCTTTTCTTAAGTAGATATCATCGTTGACTTGGCTTCTTGACACTTTTCCACACCTCGTGCTCGTTTTAGGGCTTTTTGGTTGATTTTGATGTCATTTACGCAATATCCTTCCCTGCACGATCACAAACACAAAAACACTATATCTTTGGCGTTTAACGTTAGTTTTGGGTCTAATAGAGCCTGAAAATGGTGAATAAAAGGTATGTGAATAAGCACATACCACCACCTATCATCTTTTTCACACTGCTGTGAAAAAACTCAGCAACAGTCACCAACTTCTGTTCGGGTGCGAAAAGTTCAATCTTAACCTGGTTGGCATCATAGCCATCACGCTGTTGAACCCTAAAATACAAATACAAATAAGAAATATATAAGTAATGTTGATTAAAATGTAAACTTATCAAGAAGTGTAATAGTACTATATAATCAAATCACATAAAAACCTTGTTCTGAATTCAACAATTTCAGGTATGTCCTGGTTTATATATATCTTTGTGCCAAACAGGGCATTGTGAACGGCGGCATCTCCTGAATAGTATATTGAACAATATAACAAAACATATAGTAAGTAAAGAATTGGTGTTTAATGAATCATAAAATTAATAATAATATGAAAACATTGCACTTACCATCCCAATACTTGACTTTCCAAGCTGAAGTATAACAACCAAATGTCCAATTGAATCTCGCTTGCTTACATACTGATCCCACATGGTGGCCCATGCATCCCAGAAAGTAAGGTTCAACGGATCACCCCTGTATAATGAAATAGATCACATATTAATGAAATTGACTTGATAAACATCACATGGGTTAAAATGTATAATCAAAGAATTATTATAAAAATACTCACTCAGCGTTCTCAACAACAATTGTACGACGTATCTTTTTGCCTGCAGCGGACATGACAGGGACAATGTCCCCGATACCGATTANACGTGAAATGTAATCTTGCATTAATAAAACTTACACTAATAAAAACTAAAAACTACTAACACCTACTCCTATGAGGTCCAACCCTCTAAATCTACTCCACCCTCACAATGAGGTCTAATCATCTACTTATAGGCCAAGGCTTTCACATGTTTTGACATTGTTGCACATTTAGCCCTTGAACCTTTACAACTCATGACAATAACACTAGAACTTCATTACAAACGTTACTAATACACTAAATACTAAACGTAGAAGTCTTGTAACTTGGAGGATTAGAGTTGACGTGTATTTCAAAGGTCTTCAAAGATGTAAAAGTGAACACTTGCTCGAACTTGGAAAGTTTTTTCTTATGAATCTCTTTCAACTTCGATTAAGCGTTTCTTTCGTCTTCTTGAGCTTTTAAGAAATAACTTTGTCGTCTTGGGCTTTTCTTAAGTAGATATCATCGTTGACTTGGCTTCTTGACACTTTTCCACACTTCGTGCTCGTTTTAGGGCTTTTTGGTTGATTTTGATGTCATTTACGCAATATCCTTCCCTGCACGATCACAAACACAAAAACACTATATCTTTGGCGTTTAGTTTTTGGTCTAATAGAGCCTGAAAATGGTGAATAAAAGGTATGTGAATAAGCACATACCAAAATCCCCCAGACTAAGGTATTGCGTGTCCTCACGCAATGTAATCACGTCACGCCTTAAAGATAAATAATTTCACACCCCCTTTACTAACTTTGAAAAGTAGCAAAACGTTCAAAAGAGATACGAGATCATTTATTCCCTAAAACGCCCCGGTTTTCCATTTTTGACTATGTACATCATATATTATACTACTTCAGCTTATGACGGTGTGCTTGACTTTCATTAACTTTCAATAACGATTAAGGGTCATAGAGTAAGAACACGATTCATAGAAAAGTGACCGATTGGATAAAATTCATCGTCCCTGATTTTTCACAAGCCCCCTAACTAAGCGTAAAAACGGATCATTGTTTAATTACAAATTAGATGCTAACGCTACCCATGGAAGTTACTCGTGTACCTCTTGCTCCCATTTTCCTATTTTTGTATCTCATTATTTTATTTTTGGAGAGAAATAAATTTCTTCATAAGCATCTCGTTTCATATTTTTTTAGCCCGATAAAGATACCAAATTCATACGCTAAGTAGTTATCGATCTACTCTTAAGAAGGTTTGCTCGAGAAATGTGGTCCACATCAAGGATATTGGATACATACAAAGACTTTGGAATACATCAAAATAGACATAAGTTGGAGAGTACCTTCACGTGCACCTCATGCGCCCGATCTAGGATCATTCGCATGCACCTCACTTGCTACCAACTATAGTCTTAACGCTTAAACTCATAATCCATAAATCTTCAACATACATTTTTTTTAAGCTTGCTTTAGTAACTTCTTAACTCCGAACCTTCACGGTTTCAGTCCAAGACCTACCGCCAACTGCTAGGGTTGGAATCTAGGATCCAAGGTCCGATCTCAATCCGAAGTCTTAAAGCACCTTAGCTCATACATAACAACGGGCTTTAGGGTAGCTCCGAAACCACATGCGTACTACGCTTATACAACGATATATAATACAATACAACTCAACTGGCGTGTATCCTTGATGTGTACCCAATTTTTCAAGCAAAGATTCTCTTAAGAAGATAAAGAACTACTCATCGGCTAAACCTAACATCTTTAATTATTTTGCACAAATATGGGGTGAAGCAATTTTGTGGGAACAAAAAGTCATGAGTACCTTCGATGAGCTTTAAAGAGATCCAACTACTCTATGCTTAGCATCTAACTTCTAAAGAAACTCTATCATTTCACGTTCTCCGCAAATTTAAAATCTCAAATAATGAGATCCGCGGATGCTTAGCTGATAATCAAGCCACGCGTATATAAAGTCAAGTACGGGAGCCGACAAAAGAGTAGCTCCTTGTGTACAAAACTAGCAAAAGCTTTTGTGATCATCATTGGTTAAGGGAACAAGCTAGGGCTCAACATGCCCCGATCAAGTCAAAATTTTTATTCTCACTCTTACCTAGTAGGAAAGTCAAACGCGGTGTCAAAACTTTTATTCTATTTTTGTATTTTTATATTTTTCTCATTTTTTTGTGCTTTTTGCTTTGAAAATTTTCAAAATTTTTCAATTTTTTTGGATTTTTGAGGAAAAACGGGGTTGCGTAAGTAAACGACAATGGTGAAAGTGCTAGGTCAATCAAATCGAAGATTCACCCCCCCAGACTAAAGATAAACATTGTCCTCAATGTTTTCAAGGTAAGGGTAATCCTAACAATAAATCTAAGGCCGTTTATTAAGTATGCCAAAGATACCATTAGTCGATAAGATTTGGATATAGGATTTCCAAGCAAGCAGCAATACATGGGACTCGAGTGGAGATGAGACGATCCACGAGCACGAGAGTCATCATGAATTGGGGAAATCCTGCACAAACACAAACAACCAAGCAAACACAAGATTGGAAGAGGTCGCCCTCCTCGCGTTACTTATTAGATAATAAAATAAAAAGGATAAGCATGGGGTGCCTCCCACGAAGCGCTTGTTTAGTAACGAGTCGTGTAGCTTAGACTCGCCCCGAATTTACTTGTTCTTGGGGGAGCAAATGAAACACACAGCTTGAAAAGCGACGATGCCGGGGTCAAAAACAACATCCTCACTCCCGAGGGAATGACGGATGGGAGAAACAGCAGCATAGGTAAGATAAGGAAGAAAGATCATAATAACGATTTCGAGGTCAAATTCAAAGAGATCCTCAGGGGTAAGCACAACTTTCTCCTTAGTCTTATAATCATCCTTCTTCAAATTTTCATCAACAAATTCTTCAATAGTAACGTAAGAAGCAAGGATGTCGGGCTGGAGCCCATAAGAGTCCTTACAAGTTAATATACCGGGTTTAAAAATTTTATCTTCGGAAAGGAACGATAACGAAGTATCAACCACGGTAAAAGATGATGAATCCTTAGTCGATGACAACTTAGTAGGCTCAGAAACTTCTTCAATTCTTGATGGAGTCGGATCGACTGGAGTTAAAAACTCATCGTGAAGAGAATCAACCATATGATGAACATTTGTAACCTCGGGTTCCGTAACAGACTCGTCACTATCCTTAATCTGAATATCGAAGAGCGGATTATCTGAAATCATAGTAAAATTTGGTTCGAAATCAAATAGAGGATTGGTGAAAGTTGTTTTGAAAGTTTCAAGAACTGGGTCATCTGATTCATTTGAGGTTTCATCAATTTCTGAAAGAACATCGATTTCTTCTCTATCATCCGGTGTGAAAGAGAGATTAGAAGAGTCGGGAACATTTGGCTCAGAAAATGAGGTGGGATTGCCGCACTGATGGATTTCTTCTTCAACGTACTCGATTTCTCCACAAGACAAGGAAGTGTAACCTTCGTCAGACTCGGAACATATCTCATCATGTTTATCAACGGACTCATCAGTAACTTCATCGTTCTTCGGAGGGAGATGGGGTAATGGTTCTTCATGTAATAAACTTTCAAGAAAACGAATATCTCCCTCCGGATCAAAGTTAGTATCATCAACCATCGTCGATTCAGAATGACTTCTAGCAAGACAAGCCTCGATCTCATCATCGTTCTTCTCAAAGCAAATATCATCAAACGGCTTATCATTCATATCAACAAGATTATCAAGACGATCACTTTCAACAATCTCATAATCACCGTTAGAAGTTTCCCCGGACTCACTTTGGATTGGGACAAGGTTCTCAACACTAGACTTATTGAATTCGTCCGATTCTGTTGCCGGAATAGTGTTAAGAGGCTCGTCCCCCATTGTTAGAGAGTCCTCGGGCTCTACCGGAGAAGAGGCAGGAGTCAATGGTTCATCATGAATAACACGACCTCTCGCAATCTCTAAAGCGTATTGAAGTTTAAAGAAATTGTCGTCGAGAGATTCCAAAGAAAAAATTTCAACATTTAAAGGTTCACAAGATGGAGTGGGATTGCCACTCGAAGAGTTGATTTCGATTTCTTCTTTCAAAGACTCGTCTTCTCCGCTCTCCTCAAAGTTTTCTTTTTCTTGGTTTCTTCTAAGAATTATCTCTTTACACTCCTTCATTAGACTGAGTAGTTCTTCTTTTGATTGCTCAAAATTCGGAGTATCTTGGACTGAATTGTTGTTGAAATACGGTTCTTGCTCATAAAGGTTTTGAGGAGGGAGATAAGAATCATTTGGAGGATAATTGGAAAAGTTTGAATTACAGACTTGAGAGTATGAATTTCCAAACACAAAAGCACACATCGAACAAAATCCATTTATAAGATTGCTACCACACCTCAGGCAATTACACCGTTGACAATATGCCGAAGACGGATCCAAACGATTTCCACATCCATTACAGAAACGTTGATCGTACGAAGATAAGTCGGGCTGAGGTGAGTAGTTGGAAAAATTCGGGTTTTGATCATAAGAGACAGAATTACAATTCGAACACCATCCGTTCAATAGATCATTACCACACTGTTCGCATATACACCAACGACACGGTAAACCATAGAGTGGTTCACCACAACGAACACAAGGTATCAATGAATCCATAAGAATTAAACAAAAGAGGAGGAAAGAGATAGAATTAAACGATTAGAGGATAAGAAGAGTATTTTTGAATTTTATGTTTGAAAAATGTAGAAGAGTAAAAAGTGAAAACCAATTTTGAAAGGTAAAATCTTTTTGGATTTTTTTTTTTTTTTTTTTTTTTTAAGAAAAGTGGAAATCAAAGGAAAAACAAATTTTGAAGAGAAAATCTTCTTGTGTTTTTATATTTTGAAAATATTTACAAAAGCGTTAACTTCTCGAAAGAAGGATCTTCAAAACACATTACTCAAACGATCGAACGACTTAATCTTATCAACCGCTCCCCGGCAGCGGCGCCATTTTGATTTGAGCGTTTTTCAAGCGGTGAAGCTTACAAACTCGGATCGTAGTCCCAACGAGGGTTGAACTGATCTCGTCACTCAAGATCGTGAGATATGTGAAATGAATAGGTTTAAAAGATGATTTTTGGTTTTGATTATACTACAACGACAATTAAAATGCGGTTAAAGTAAAGGAAAGCAATAAAGTGACACAAAGAAAATAAACAAGTAAAGTTGCATGAAATAAAGAGACTTAAAGAAAGCGATAATTAAAGTGCGAAAAGTAATTAAAAACGGTAAATGAATTTAAAGACAATATGTTTGCAAAGCGACTTGAGAAAGTTCACTAAGTATGAGCTAATTGTTTGTGACGAATTATTTTCCTTTCTCGAGATCAGTTGTCAATTAATCTTTTGAAGAGATAATAACTTTAGACAAGTGATTTAATCGTTCTCCACTTTTATTCTTCGAATAATAAAATCACAAGTCTAAATAATCGTAATGATTATTTATCATAGACCTCTAACATTCGCACTTAGCTTACAAACTCGAACCACTAAGCAAACACGATTAAAACTACTCAAGACTCATATTAAATGAAGTAAAGCAACAACGAAATTAAACTTGAACTAAGAAAATAAATTGTTTTTGTTATTTAAGATTTAATAAAAACGAGAAGTAAAAATTAACTAGACACTAAAAGAAAAGTTTAAGTTTTAAAAACATGAAACGTAAATGAAGTTTAAATCTAACAACGAAAATACTTTGAACTTAAGAGAAAGACACGTAATGATTTTAGAAAAATTCGGCAGAGTTTCGTTTAGGTAAGACTAAAGACCTCACTCGATGAGACGATGAGGTGAAACTCGTGCCTAACTCAGCATAAGAAAGAAATGAAACTCGAAAGGAAATGAACCAAACCATACTCGCTATAAATTGAACTATACTCGATATCTAACTTGTTCCATACTCGCAACACTAAAGTCTTCAAAGAAAATCCATACTCGCAACTACAGAAGACATACTCGCTATTTTTTTTGAACCCTTACTCGCAACACAAACACCATACTCGCAAGACTAGGTTTTCATACTTGCTAAAATTAAGTTCGTACTCGCTAAAATTAAGTTCATACTCGCAAGAAATGCAACAAAACCATACTCGCAAGTCTACTTAACCCATACTCGCAGAAACAAGTTTTCATACTCGCAAAACTTACTCGTACTCGCAAGGAATTACACGTGATACTCGCTAAGACCTAGGCAAACTTCATACTCGCAAATCCCTAAAACCAAACTCGCAAAAACATATGTAAAACAGATTTTTAACTTGAAACTAATGATCTAGACACTAAAACTTATAAAGATTTTTGTGGAACAACTAGTTTAGGAGACCAAATAAGCTTTAAATAAGCCAACGACTCAAAACAAACCCTAACCCATTCTACAAACCAAACTAATACAAAGTAACATGCAAAGGTGGCGAACTTATAAAAGCTTTTGAGAAAGATTAAGGTGACACGTAAATAAGCTCAAAAAGATGTAAAGAGATTAAAGAAAAAGATTGTAAAGAAGCGTAAATAAGCTAGATGAAGGGTTTAAGACATGAAATGTAAACTTGCATTAATAAAACTTACACTAATAAAAACTAAAAACTACTAACACCTACTCCTATGAGGTCCAACCCTCTAAATCTAACCCACCCTCACAATGAGGTCCAATCATCTACTTATAGGCCAAGGCTTTCACATGTTTTGACATTGTTGCACATTTAGCCCTTGTACCTTTACAACTCATGAAAATAACACTAGAACTTCATTACAAACGTTACTAATACACTAAATACTAAACGTAGAAGTCTTGTAACTTGGAGGATTAGAGTTGACGTGTATTTCAAAGGTCTTCAAAGATGTAAAAGTGAACACTTGCTCGAACTTGGAAAGCTTTTTCTTATGAATCTCTTTCAACTTCAATTAAACGTTTCTTTCGTCTTCTTGAGCTTTTAAGAAATAACTTTGTCGTCTTGGGCTTTTCTTAAGTAGATATCATCGTTGACTTGGCTTCTTGACACTTTTCCACACCTCGTGCTCGTTTTAGGGCTTTTTGGTTGATTTTGATTTCATTTACGCAATATCCTTCCCTGCACGATCACAAACACAAAAACACTATATCTTTGGCGTTTAACGTTAGTTTTTGGTCTAATAGAGCCTGAAAATGGTGAATAAAAGGTATGTGAATAAGCACATACCACCACCTATCATCTTTTTCACACTGCCGTGAAAAAACTCAGCGACAGTCACCAACTTCTGTTCGGGTGCTAAAAGTTCAATCTTAACCTGGTTGGCATCATAGCCATCACGCTGTTGAACCCTAAAATACAAATACAAATAAGAAATATATAAGTAATGTTGATAAAAATGTAAACTTATCAAGAAGTGTAATAGTACTATATAATCAAATCACATAAAAACCTTGTTCTGAATTCAACAATTTCAGGTATGTCCTGGTTTATATATATCTTTGTGCCAAACAGGGCATTGTGAACGGTGGCATCTCCTGAATAGTATATTGAACAATATAACAAAACATATAGTAAGTAAAGAATTGGTGTTTAATGAATCATAAAAGTAATAATAATATGAAAACATTGCACTTACCATCCGAATACTTGACTTTCCAAGCTGAAGTATAACAACCAAATGTCCAATTGAATCTCGCTTGCTTACATACTGATCCCACATGGTGGCCCATGCATCCCAGAAAGTAAGGTTCAACGGATCACCCCTGTATAATGAAATAGATCACATATTAATGAAATTGACTTGATAAACATCACATGGGTTAAAATGTATAATCAAAGAATTATTATAAAAATACTCACTCAGCGTTCTCAACAACAATTGTACGACGTATCTTTTTGCCTGCAGCGGACATGACAGGGACAATGTCCCCGATACCGATCACCGAACCAATTACATCTGTTCAATTTATTATGTTTGTACTATGTAAGTTACAGGATTAATAGTCTAAAAATATAGTTATCAAATAATTATTAAAATACATACCAACGGCATCATTATCATAATATTGGTGATTCACCGGATCATGCAAATGGTTGAATGGTTCAAAAATGAACCCATGAGTGTTGTTGTCAAAAGGTTCCACTCGAGTGACTGTTGTATTTTTGTAGAAACTAATTTTATACATGTGAGGCAACAATGGTAGTTTGCCTCCATTCTCTGCTATTCCAAAATTGGAAATGATGTAGCACTTCCCTTCCTCAAAAAGAGGTTCGAAGCGGAACACAAATTCTTTTTTTATGCACACCTAGATCCTTGAATTCTGCGAAACAATACATTTTATAAAGTAAACAGAAGGAAACAAAATAGGAAACATAATAATATATTGTAGTTTAAATATCAATTAGGTAAATGATAGGTGCTATGTAATGGTGAATTATCCCTTTAAAAGATGGATATATTGTGGAATGCTATGTTCTTGCTGAAACAGAGTTTACTTTTGTCAGAGATATAACGTACTATTGTCCGTTATAAGAGAAAGCTTGTTGTCTGATTTCAAATGTATAGTGCAGTATGTCGTGTTCTTTTTCAATATTTGGGTGGCTCAAAATATTTGTGTTTATGCTAATAAGGTACCACCCTATGTCAGATATCATTATTTGGCATAAAATACATGAGTTATATGGTTTAAAGAATATGTCAGATATCATACCTGGGCATCTTGCAAGACAAGATCAAGGCTGTATGGATCGTGAGCAGCATTCAACCTGTGCGAATGAAATATAGATATGCGCCTAGTTTGAACAGATATGTCATCCAACATAGGATCCACATCTTTGATAGGGGTGATCTTTTTATCCTTGCCATTTCCTGATATACAATCAATAAATAGCATAAATTAAAATGTTTTATGAATAACAAAATAAACATCATGTATGAAGAGAAGTTTATAAAATCAATCTCATTATAATAATTTCTAAAAAAATATAAAACATTGTTAATAATTTGACTGACAAACCTCCTGATCCACCAGAACCTCCAGCACCCTTTGAACCTCCAAATCCTCCAGAACCTCCAGTACCTCCAAATCCTCCAGTACCTCCAAAACCTCCATTCTTTCTGAAACTGCTACCTGGAACAGTTGGTGACTTTTGGTAGCCCATGTTACCATTTCTTTTGCCTGAAAACTTATTCAATATGATGCAATTGATTTTCAAATTGATTATTGATTATGTGGTATGAGGAAGATGACTGGGTAAACTGATTAGGCGAGTTATTTATACTGTGAAGGTAGGGTTTTGAAATGCCAAAATCACTATGATTTCGGGGTAATATTGATATTTGAAAATCATCCGTGATTTTGTTGATACGATTTTCAAAACAAACCAAAATCATAGTGATATATGGAATATTTATGGAATGTTTTCAAAATTTTGTTGAATGTTATGGAATGTCAATTTCGGTTTCAAAGAATCCCGGTGTCAAAGGGAGAAAATCACGTGATTAGCGTTATCGATTGAAACAAAAACCCTTCCAAATTATAATGAAAATAATTTGTGATGAATAAAACTTTGCATAGGTAAAAATGTAATGAAAATAATGAATTAAAAAAATCTAAAAAAATGTTCATATGATTAACCCTAAATTGAAAGTGAAAAGGGAATATTGGATATGAATGTTTGTTTTCGTTTTTTTTATTTTTGGATTGGATCCGTAATGTGGTTTTGTGTTTGTGTTTTGGAAAGTGGATGAAATTATAGCATGTTATTATTGTTTTGTATTCTTTAAACCAAAACACCAAGTTGCTCCATTGGTTGAGAGCAAGTGGAATTAGTTACCATGCCCGGGTTCGAATCCCACTTGTGACATTTTTTTAAATGAAGGTCGAAATACAACTGCCACGTGGAGCTGCCAGCATGTATAAAGGTGATGACTGGGCATATGACTCATATTATCCAGTCAGCACTCTTATGGGTACAGATTATGATGCATCATGTGCAAGTCGAAACTTGTCTCACATATATGTAAAGATACATTTATAAGCATTTCATTCATCCAAATTCATGTCCATTATATGAATCGGGTAAAAGCATATCCATTGGATATCAACAAATTTCTTTGTCAAAGAAACTATGACGGTTTAATGCATATATTGTAAACATTGTTGTCATCAATACAACACAGGGGTGACTCAGCGGTAAAAATAACAGCCTTTCAAAAAGGAGGTCAAGGGTTCCAATCCAACGGAGAGAAAATTAATCCCCTTATGGCCACGGAGGTTCACCTGTGCCGACTCCGGGATATCCAAAAAAGGTAGTCGCCATGAGATTAGTCGGCTTGCAATGTCGAGTCGGAAACCCATGTTTACCAAAAAAAAAAAAATACCAATTATAGTCCTCGTTTGACTTTTTCAGTCTTTTTTTCAACTTTGACATTAAATATTTTTGTTTGTGTGATACTATAGTTGATGAGAATTCATTTAAAACATAATCCATTCATATATTTTGCATCAAATATTGTATAACACCAACAAAAATACATAAAGTCAAAGTTGTGAAAGAAAGACCGAAAAATTCAAATGGGGACTATAATTTTAGGACAGAAGGAGTAATTTATTATAAGTTTCTAATATACATCTTTTACACAATAAAACAAAACCTTAAGTGGGGACGTTTTCATTTTAAAAAACTCAACCTTCCGTTTTTTAGTAATAATTTTATTATTATTGTTAATTTTCTTAAACATGTTTAAATAGAAAAAACATAAATACTTCCTTATTTTGACAATAATGTTTATAAATTCGTTTTAGGTAGAAAATTGTGTACAAAAATATATGTGTTAAAATTGTAAAGAAATAAAACTTTAAAAAGGTGGGGTTAATTTCCAAAACTTAAGGGTCAAAAACTATAATTTAAAACATCAAAACCACCCAAAACTCGACCCACGGTTTCAACCCAGTTTTTCTCTCAACCCACTTTAACCCTAAATAAAAAATTGATACAAATTGAAGCAAAGATGTTTAAGTATGTTGCAGTGACTTCGAGGACAATAGAAAGGTATGATTTTTAATACCTAATTTCTTGATTTGTTTCAAATTTATATAGGGGTTTTATTCATATTCCAACAAGTTTTGTGATTTTCCTGTTTATTTTGTTTCAGTTTTGGGGAAAATTAGTGTTTGATTGAAGCTCTAATTTGATCAATGGTAGAATATTTGTAAAAATCTCACTCCTATGACTAATTTCAGTTCCTTACCAATAGTGATTTCACTATCTTCATCTATGTATAAGGTAATTTAATATTGATAGGTTAATCTTTACTTTCCTGAAACTTTGTTTGTGTTTTAGTGTGTTAACTGATTTATATAGAATGAGAATTAATCATAGAGGTATGATTCTTATCATATGTTTTTGTACCATCCGGTTCATATGATGTGAATCTTCCCTTCAATCATACATGTATTGATATTTGTGACCATTGGGTTTTGTAACGCTATATCTTCATATGGTTGTTCTCTTTGATTGTTATCTGGTGGTGATATAAACCAATAAATTTTTCTTGACCAAAAGGCATTAACAAAACTGAAGTTTCTGCCTTCATTATAGAGATAAGCTTATGTAACCGCTTTGCTTGGGTTAATAATGATACATTTCTTCTTAGTAGATATGAAGAAGTGGATAGGAAGTGATCACTCGCCATACACTGAAAGAGAGCCACGAGCTTGTGCAGGCGCAAACCTTTCTAATAAAGGCATGCATCTATCTCTCGAGTATCTATTTTATAAGTAAAGTAAAAGATGGAATAGGTCTCGGCAGTTGGAAGGGGGCGTTTGGATTATGTATTTTTTGTTAGCTTATCTAAGAGCTTGTGGTCTTATTTGTGTAGAACCTTTTTTTGTATTGTTTGAAACTCCATAAAACTTTCAAATTAACTATTCCAAACACCCCTCTTGGAACCATTGATTGTTGTAATAGGAGGATCAAGTATCATGTGCTTTGATAGAAGTCGCTAGCACATGCTTTCTTGGTTTTTTTCTGGTAAATAGAATATATTCTATGTTTTAAGTTTTCACCTGCATATAAAAATAATTTATCTTTAGCATATAAAAATGCCCAATTCCAAGTTTTTCTTTATGGTTTTTGTAGATCTTTGGTTAAATATGGAATTTGATTATGAGGTATTGAATGATAATGCAGGTGAAATGCTTATGCTTTTGGAAGCTATTAGAGATTGTCATGACAGTACCGGATCACATGGTAAGATAAATTGGAAGTTTAATGTCGTAAATGGGGTAGATTTTCAATTGAGCCTTAAGCTAACCACTACTGTCTTTGTCATCAAAAGTTATAAGAAGTTTACCACGGTCTAGAGGGGTGCCTTTATGTTTTTCCTGCTCTTCTTCCCTTAGGCTTTTTATATGTGCGATAATAAGTAAATAATTGTGTTTAATGTGACCAACTATCAATTAAAATTTATTGATGATTTTATTTAGCGTGGAATAATTTAAAATGTGCAGGTTTATTGTTAAGTGTTAGGATCATAGTTTCAACTATTCAGTCAAGTCTCGGTCATTTCAGTCTATGTAATAGGTTGCTAGTATTATCTTATTTAGCTACGTTATTTAGTTAATCGTATGGTTATAAGTTAAGTCCAATAAGATGTCCAATGGGCCTAAAAGCCCACACGTTTAGAAGATAGGGAAGGAAGGGATGTCGCCCTACCTTTCACCTATATATAGGACATCATATCTCTTGTATCAAATGTTGGTTATTTTCATATCTTAAGGAAACTCTTGTTCTTTCATCTTTCATATTGATCTTAATCAACCAAGTCTATTTCTCATTTCATTTCTTTCATTTGAATACTTGTGTTTACTAATATGGTGACCTAACAAGTGGTATCAATCGCTAGAAGAAGGTGTAGTTTATTTTTTTTGTGATATACGAACCTATAACTCGTTTTTTATCTCGTTAAAATTCAAAAGTTTTCAAATTTTTTTTACTTCTTTTGTGTTCTTATCACATCTTTGATTACAAACTTGTGTTAAGAATCAAAACAAACAACAAAGTTTCAAAATTTTTGGGTTTTTTAGATTCGAATAGAACTTGTACTTTTTATCAAAATTTTTGAAATTTTTGTTAAAAAGTTCAAGTTTGCAACTTTTATTAAGATTTTATCATTTTAATGCTAGTTGTACAAGAATCTTGGATTTAAAACTCGTTTTAGGATTGCTTTTTCACAAAAAGAAAACCGTATTTTTTGCTTTCTATCGAGAACCTTTAACCCCATTTTATCGAGATCACATAGACCCCAATCTATCGAGAACCTTCGATATTAATACTTAAGTGCTTTTGTTGCTTACTCAGTGCTTTTCTCTCTTGTATAAGATAGAAAACACTTCGACATATTGGATAGTTTCGTTATTGTATAATCTCGAAACTTTGGATAAGTATTTTCGAAAACTGTGTTTATCGAGAACTTCATACATTATCGAAATCAATTACTTGTTTTCGAAATCTTGTGAAACTATCGAAATTAAATTCAGTGACATCGAAAACACACTTTGTCTCCTTTGTACAAAGGATCTCGATAATTTTCACATATTTTTCTCGATAATTTACTTTTATCGAGAACTTCATTGGTTTATCGAGAACTTCAATTTATTGAGATTATTTGGTCTTTAACTGGTTATCGAAATCATCCTTTTACCAAGCATCGAAATCACTTTGGGTTTTGGTTTTCTAAGATTTGTCTTAAGTACTATACCTTCTACAAGATCCATAAACCACAAGTTTTTCAATCATGTCTCAACCACCGTACTTTAACCCTTATCAAGCACAACCGTATCATCAACTGCAACAATTTCGTCAGCAACAGCAATATCAACAGAATGCACAATCATATCAACAGCCAAGTCAAATGTATTCTCAGCAACATGCCATGATGCATCAATTTCAACCTCAACCCTTACCAATGCTACAACAAATCACTCCAACGCCAAAACAGTCTCACTGGTTTGATCAGATGTGTGAGGTCATTACTACTCAACAATCGAGGCATGAAGCAGGTTCACTTGACACACCACCAATGTTGACACCGGGTAATTATGTTCAGTGGTCAAGTCGATTCCTTAGATTTCTTGATCTCAAGAAACCCCATGGCAGATATCTTAGGAAGGTTATCATGGAAGGTCCATTTGTACCACCTCTCAACACTGTTCCTGCTAATGACAATGCTGTTCCACCTAGACCTGAGTCTTCAACAGCTTTACCTGAAACACGCCTCACTGCTGAACAAATTCTTCATAAGGAAGCGGACGAATATGCCATGAGTTACATCCTTCACAGCATACCAAATCCTATCTTTCGCAGTGTTGATGCTCAGAAAAATGCTAAGACCATGTAGGAACACGTTCATCTACTAATGGAAGGAACTCAGTTGAATCAGGAGGATATGGAATCCAAACTTTACATGGAATACACATACTTCATGATAGAGCCAATGGAATCACTTGAGTCATACTATCACCGCTTCACCAATATCATAAATGACCTCGACAGACACAACATCACACTACCAAAGATTGCCGTTAACACTAAGTTTCTAGGGTGTCTTGGACCGGATTGGCAGCGATATGTGACATTTGTTCGTCAGGCAAAGAATCTTCATGATGCACCGTATAGATTGTTGTATGATTATCTCAAACACCATGAGTCAGAAGTGAACAAAGACCGTGCTCAAAGAGGAACCCTTTCACCGTCTCCAACATCAAACTCATTAGCATTGGTTGCTCACTCACATGTTCCGAATTCATCCATGAAACATCACGATTACTCAGTTGAACAAAATAACTTCAATTACCCTATTCAACCCAGCGGTAAAAATAACAGCCTCTCAAAAAGGAGGTCAAGGGTTCGAATCCAACGGGGAGAAAATTAATCCCCTTATGGCCACGGAGGTTCACCTGTGCCGACTCCGGGATATCCAAAAAAGGTAGTCGCCATGAGATTAGTCGGCTTGCAATGTCGAGTCGGAAACCCATGTTTACCAAAAAAAAAATAAATAAAAATAAAAATAAAAAATTACCAATTATAGTCCTCGTTTGACTTTTTCAGTCTTTTTTTCAACTTTGACATTAAATATTTTTGTTTGTGTGATACCATAGTTGATGAGAATTCATTTAAAACATAATCCATTCATATATTTTGCATCAAATATTGTATAACACCAACAAAAATACTTAAAGTCAAAGTTGTGAAAGAAAGACCGAAAAATTCAAATGGGGACTATAATTTTAGGACGGAAGGAGTAATTTATTATAAGTTTCTAATATACATCTTTTATACAATAAAACAAAACCTTAAGTGGGGACGTTTTCATTTTAAAAAACTCAACCTTCTGTTTTATAGTAATAATTTTATTATTATTGTTAATTTTCTTAAACATGTTTAAATAGAAAAAACAAAAATACTTCCTTATTTTGACAATAATGTTTATAAATTCGTTTTAGGTAGAAAATTGTGTACAAAAATATATGTGAAAAATAAAGAAATAAAACTTTAAAAAGGTGGGGTTAATTTCCAAAACTTAAGGGTCAAAAACTATAATTTAAAACATCAAAACCACCCAAAACTCGACCCACGGTTTCAACCCAGTTTATCTCTCAACCCACTTTAACCCTAAATAAAAAATTGATACAAATTGAAGCAAAGATGTTTAAGTATGTTGCAGTGACTTCGAGGACAACAGAAAGGTATGATTTTTAATACCTAATTTCTTGATTTGTTTCAAATTTATATAGGGGTTTTATTCATATTCCAACAAGTTTTGTGATTTTCCTGTTTATTTTGTTTCAGTTTTGGGGAAAATTAGTGTTTGATTGAAGCTCTAATTTGATCAATGGTAGAATATTTGTAAAAATCTCACTCCTATGACTAATTTCAGTTCCTGACCAATAGTGATTTCACTATCTTCATCTATGTATAAGGTAATTTAATATTGATAGGTTAATCTTTACTTTCCTGAAACTTTGTTTGTGTTTTAGTGTGTTAACTGATTTATATAGAATGAGAATTAATCATAGAGGTATGATTCTTATCATATGTTTTTGTACCATCCGGTTCATATGATGTGAATCTTCCNAAAAGAGATTGCTGAATTGCAAGAAGTAACAGATTTTTGGCAAAAGAGTCGAGATGAATATTTCTACTTAAACCGAAAGCTTGACAGCTCAATTCAGGACAAAACGCACATCATTATTGAATTGAAGGAGAAAATTAGAAATCTTGAAAAGAAAAAGTCTGCAAATACTAAGTTGTTGCACCACAAAAACATAGGACAGATAACACTAGTAACGATACAGCTATTCATAATTCTAACATGAGTTCTTCCACCTCTCCAGGACTAGTTATCCCTCCCAGCGTTAGCAGATCCAAGCACCAAAAAGAGAAACAGAAGAATAGGAATTTGCGACGTAAGAGAGAGAACTTAAAAGCTATGGAAGTAGAAGCTCACCCTAGGAATTTGAATAATAATCATGTTACTATAGATTTTGATTGTGATTTGGCAACTTGTAATCCGAATCTGTCTGTAACGAATGATGTATCTCGTACTTCTTTATCGTTTAATGCATCTTGTGTGTTTTGTCGTAAATCTATGGTATCTGGTGATCACTCTAAGTGTGTTGCTACTTCTCTTTTAACATGTCTTTAGAAACTTACAAAAGGCAAAAAATCTAGGCCCACTACTGCTTCCAAATCTAAGCTAGGATTAACGCCCCCTGTAGTTTCTAAGGATGTAGTTGCTACCCCTGTAGTTAAGCCCAGCAATCCTAAGAACTTGCCTTCACTTAGCAAATTCACTAAGAAGAAAGCGCAATCTAGTCGGAAGTGGCAGCGTTGGTTAACTAAGATGCATAATTTTGCTTGAATTCCTAAAGTTGTTCTATCATGTGTTTCTAACCAACCGGAACCCACATCTTCATCGGGTTCCACCCTTACCATTGTGCCATCGTCGTCTCCTTCGTGTGATGCAGGTGGTGCAAATCATTCTCTGGATTGTTGATAGCGGATGTACCCGACATATGACAGGCGATCTCAAACTGTTAAGAAACTTTGTATCAAAGTTCATTGGTACTGTCAGATTCGGGAATGATCACTTCGCTGCTATTATGGGGTATGGAGATTATGTCAGTGGGAATATTGAAATCAGCCGTGTATACTATGTTGAAGATCTTGGTCACAATCTCTTTTCAGTCGGTCAGTTTTGTGACGGTGATTTAGAAGTTGCATTCAGGGAGAAAACTTGTTTCGTATGTGATCTACAAGGGAACGATCTAATGTCAGGAACCCGCAGCAACAGTCTTTATACCATTTCAATGTCT
Organism: Artemisia annua; assembly: GCA_014162995.1. Classification (NCBI taxonomy): domain Eukaryota; kingdom Viridiplantae; phylum Streptophyta; class Magnoliopsida; order Asterales; family Asteraceae; genus Artemisia; species Artemisia annua. The sequence goes on along the minus strand of LBNU01027260.1, from coordinate 2,070 downwards.
GATATGATTGCTTCCTCTCCCATCTGCTTACTCTCTAAGGCCGAATCTACAAAATCATGGTTTCCACAAACGAAAGCCCAATATTCAACACCTTCATGTCTTTGGTGCACTATGTTACCCGAACAACGATCGTCATGACTTTGGAAAGCTTAAAGCTAAGGCTGATGTAGGAATCTTTATTGGCTATTGTGAAAATTCTAAGGGATTTCAGATATACAACAGTCGGACCAGAGAGATTCAAGAGACTATACACGCTAATTTTGATGAGCTCATTGATATGGCTTCTGAGC
>LBNU01027255.1:53078-67121 GCA_014162995.1 Artemisia annua | reverse complement strand
TTTTTTACAAACAACCACAAGTTTTTATACTTCCACTGACCTTATACAACCTGTTGAATCATGCATGAACACTGAACAACATCAAAGACTACCTTGAACACAAGTAACACAGCTAATCCAAACAATCCTTTAAAAAGGTAATTTTGAGATTTTTGAAGCTAAAGACTAATGTAGACCATGAAATTGAAACCTAAGCTCATATAATGACATAATAAACTGAAAAGAGCAGATAATCATAAGTAAAAACAACAAATACCAAAGATTGCTATTATGCCAAATTTATCAGTGAAATTGATAATCTAAGCAACAAAGAAATCCAAGAACAAACAGGCAATATTAAATCATACTATCACATAGGAACACAGAATAAACACTAAAACACAAAGATAAGCAATAATAATCTATGCTACAGTGAAGTGTAAAAAATTGAATAAAGGCTCACAATGTGCATCCAAGCTGAAAACATGAAACTAAGGATCAAGAACCACGCCTAAAGCTCCCCACAGAGCACTAACCCATGGCCATCCTTTATATACCATGCTCTATTGGTTCCTTCTTCTTCCACACTGATTTTTTATTTTTCTTAGATTTCTTTTTATTTTTGAGTATTTTTTGAGTTTATGACCTTACAATGATGTAAATGCTTTAAAAGCTTGTAAAAACCTGTAAGTGAACTTAATTGAGCTTAAACAAACATTCAACAACAGCTTTTAGCCACTTAAGCTCAATCATGAGATTTTGAATTTGAAATAGCATAACCACAAACTGTATTACGAACTGAAATTGAAGAGTGAAATAAGTTTAAATTACACTGGAATACTGAGGTTACAATTTCTAAAAGCTAAACATAACACTAAAAACAGAGAATTTATAAAAACGACTTGAAAATAAACTAGGTTAACTCTCTTTCTCCAAGGCTGCATCTTTTTCTTCTTATATCCCTCCATTAGGGTTTGTGAAGACTTTTTAGCACTTCCCACCACAATTCTCAGCCATTGGATGATTTTCTTTTGATCTTGACCTTTGAAACCATTTTGGCGCCTTTTTCTTTGACTGCTAACAAAGCTATCTTTGAGTGAGTTTATGGAGAAGCAATTAAAGGATTTTGGAGGTTTGTGGGAGTTGGGGGAACATGGAGAGGGTTTTCTGATGTGTAGGCATGGAGGGGGAAGGTGGTGGCAGTACCACGTGGGGAAGAAGGAGGGAAAGTTTGACTGGGAGTTATAACTAGGGGGGGTAATAAACGGGGTGTTTATTGTTTTGGGTTGTTGGGCTGGGTAAACGAAATGGGCCAGGGGGGGTGAGTGGATTGGGTTGGTAAATGGGATGGGTTGTTTGGTTTATAAGAAGTAAAGGGTCCGTTTGTTTTAGGTTATAATCACAAGGACCACTTTTGTAATTTGACCAAACCTCAAGGACTGAAATTGCACATTTTCCAAAGTAACCATGAGGACCAAACTTGCCAACTTTGATAGACCAAAGACCAAAAATTCCACTTTTGCACTTTTAAAACCCCAAGGACCATTTTTGTAAATTTCCCAAAGTTCAGGGACCTGTTTTGCCAATTGCCCAAAAATTCATTCAAGGACAATTTTTGACAACTTAAAACATTTCAAGGACCTTGAATGATAAAACTCCACATTTTTAAACTCTAGGGACTAGTTTTGCCAAACTTAGAAAGTTGGGGGACTGAAACTGCCAAATCTGCAAACTTTGTACGTTTTTCATCTGTTTTTAAACATTTTGCATTTGAGACATATAAAACACGATCCTTGGATATTTTCATCNAAAATTCATTCAAGGACCATTTTTGACAACTTAAAACATTTCAAGGACCTTGAATGATAATACTCCACATTTTTAAACTCCAGGGACTAGTTTTGCCAAACTTAGAAAGTTGGGGGACTGAAACTGCCAAATCTGCAAACTTTGTACGTTTTTCATCTGTTTTTAAACATTTTGCATTTGAGACATATAAAACACGATCCTTGGATATTTTCATCATTTTGATGTGATTTTGCGTGTTTTCAGATGTTTTGCGTTTCAGATTTGACCAAAAATGATGAGTGTTTGAGCACTCATCAGGTGCCGTTTGATGGAGAGTATTGAAGAGAGTGCGCTGAAGTTCTTCAGTGCTTGGAACCACCGTGGTGGTCTGGGTAGTCCCTGTGGGCAATTCTACCGTTGGGAGAATTAGGGTTGGGCCCGATTCTTGGTGACCAGGCGCGTTGGTTGTTCCAGAGGCCTGCCTAGAGGTTGAATCTTGATGGTTCCTCCTCTGGGGGTCACCATGTGTTTTTTCCAACTGTGGAGTCCGCTGGCTTGAGTTTTTGTGTTTCGTCATTCTAGTTCTTAGTGTAGGGTCCCACGGATGGCGCCACTTGTTGATACAAAAGTTGGGCGTTCCTTATTTGGGTTCTTGTTCTCGTACCAATCAGATATTAATGCTTGAGACCTGCGCACTAAGAAAGCAAACAAACACAGTTAGGCTTATCATGGGATTGTCTCCCACGATTATCCTCCGGCCTGAGAGTAAGTAATTGGTTTTAGGGTTGTATTGAAGAGTTAGGGTTGTAAGTCGTACCTTTAACGAGAGTTATGATATTCTTTATATTGGCACGGAATCCTTATTGGATACGTGCTCCTTACTCTTCGGTATATATCCGGTTGTGTTTGATATATATCCCTTAAATAAGAAATATCCATATCAAGACCATAAATAACTTTGGGTTTGGGCTTTCGTGAGCCCAAACCGTTAGTATGGTAGCCCAATCATTGTTATGATAGCCCACTCGTGGTGGGCTTGGGCATTAGTATTGTTCATTAATCGGGTTCGTGACCCGAATATTGACTATAAGTCATCAGTAACCTCGTACTATAATTGTAACATGGTTTGAATTAATTACAAGTGAGGTTATTGATGTTTTTGTGATTGGTGGAGAGTAGTACGACAAAAGAAGTAATGCTTGGCTGAATCATTGTGATACTATCTCGTACTGCATAATTATTCTTGTCGACTTATTAAATTATTGATTCTCTCATCATGGGTTGGTGATTTGTTTCATAACATACCTCGTACGCTAATTAAAGTGACGGGTTTGTCGACTTTTGGCATTATTGGTTGCTGGTGATTTGTCGTATTCTATATCTGGTGCGCATTCGGGAATTAATTAATGATCAGATTTATTTATGGACTCTATGATTGGTTTTGACGATTGATGGTACAATTCGTAGTTCACATGGGTCGGTTATTATAAAGAATTGGTTAATTGCTGTTGCGTGGATATTGGGTTAAGGATAATTGTTTGGCCAATGATTGTTGGAAGTTCGAGCGTTATTCAGTCATATTCACAAAGTACTGCTCGTTATTTTTTTTTTCTTTCAAAGAACTGCTGCTACACTTATGAGCAAGGTACTGCTGTTCTCATTCAAGGTACTGCTCGTGTTTATTAAAGTACTGTTCTATTAATTGAAAGTACTGCTGCTTATTTTGACGTTTTCTGCATTATCGGTGCAAATATACTTCGTGCTATTTATTGGTTAATGATTGGTTGATTATCATTATAGGCCGATTGGTATAAACCTTCATGGGCTTTGATTATTTAATGATGACCAACATATATCTTTAAAAGTACTGATTAAAGTACTGCTCTCAAGCTGCTACAAGGTACTGTGACGAAAGTACTGCTCCATTGTTTTCAAGGTACTGCTGCTGCTTGTTACTGAAAGTACTGTTCGTAATATTCAAAGTACTGCTCCAAGGTACTGTTGTGTTTAAAGTACTGTTGCGTTTGGTAATTTATGGAGACATGTAAGAGTTTTATGGTTCAGATCAAGATGAGTTTGATTGGTTTTGGTTCACACACACAGGAAGAAGTTTATGTTCTTAAAGGTTTCAAAAGGCACGTTATTTGGTTTATTTGATTAATTGATTACGAAGAAGGTTGAATATCATTTATTTGATGTTGTAGTTGAGTAATACAGATTTGTGTTCTTATCATATCTCAAAGTTTGAGACACTTTGGAGATAACTTGTTTGTGCGTTAAAGATGTGACAAAGACTTGATAAATCTAGCCAAAGAGTGTGATTTTTCTTATGATGCTCTATGCACACATTGGCTATCACTTGAAGGAGTTACGTTATTGTGCTCAGTGTCTCACATAGGATGAGGATTTTGTCAAGAGGTTGCGGTCTACTTATACTATTGTTGCTCTGGTATGAGTTTGGAGTCACATACTAAGTACAAGACATAAGACACAAGTTTGGGTTGTTCTACTTCTTCATCAAGTTCGTTATACTCGGTTTTCTTCATCAATAATCATTACAAGGAGCTTACAGAATTGAAGATTCAAGAGATGGTAAACATATTGGTTTCAGGGGAAGCTTATTGATTAAATGTTCAACCATTTACATGCACCACTCAAGGGGAAGTTTTGTCTACGTTCTCTATTTGTTGATAACAAAAAGGGGAAGAGGTGTTGAAAAGATGTTGGAGTGGCATTGCATGAATCAAGGGGAAGACAAGATTGTTTCATTCATGGTGAGATTGGGAAGTTCGTACAAGAACGTGTATGTTTTGTTACCATCAAATATGGGAAGATTGTTGGGAATTATATTTATTGATTTGATGATACAAAACAAGAAGAATGAAGCATGAGGGACTTAATGTGACAAAAGATAAAGAAAAAGATGGAAGATAAAGATTAGGAAAGTATTTGTTTCCTAATACAATTCGTAGTCTTTTGTAACCCTAATATCTCTCTATATAAAGAGACATAGGGCGTACGTTTTTAGTGTGTAAGTCTTCCATAATGTAGTTGATTAAAGGTGTGTGTGTCTAGGCGTCGAGTTCCTACAATGGACACCTAGGGTTTATTAGTGTTTTAGTTTTGATAGCATGTTCTACTTGATCAAGGTAGAACATGTTAATTAGTTTGTTAATCGTTAGAGAAGATAATGATAATGAAAAACCTTGTTCATAATAATGATTGATTCTATGTTTGAATATTCTGCCTTCATTATTATGTGTTCCTAGATATAATATTAGACTTTGTCTAAGAGCTACAACGATATTTACAATACCTGCTCATTGATAAAACCGTTGAGGAATGCACTCTTCACATCCATTTGGTATAACTTAAAATCTAGGGCGCAGGCGTAAGCTAAGAGTATTCTAATGGATTCTAATCTCGCCACAGGGGCATAGGTTTCGTCATAATCAATTCCTTCTTGTTGATTATAATCTTGGGCGACTAACCTAGCTTTATTCCTAGTTACTATTCCATTTTCATCTAATTTATTCTTGAATACCCATTTGGTTCCTATTATGGTAACATTCCTAGGATTTGAGACTAGTTCCCAAACATCATTTGTTTTGAATTGATTTAATTCTTCTTGCATAGCCATAATCCAACTTTCATCCTTTAAGGCTTCATTTATATTCTTAGGTTCTATTGTTGACACAAAACAAAAGAAGTTATTTTTATCTTGAGCTTGTGATCTAAGTGTTCTTTGATTTAGGTTGTCTATGATGTTGTCTAATGGGTGTGACTTAGATTCCTTAATATTTACCACCTCATTTTCTTCTAATGTTTCTATTTCGTTATCATTTCCTAAAGGCTTATTTTTACTAACCTCAATAGCTTCTTCCTCAATCACATCATCATCTTCTAAGGGTAAGGTTTTAGGTGGTGGAGGAGTTTCGTCAAAGGTTACATTTAAGGATTCTTCTACTTTCATAGTATGTTTATTTAAGATTATGTATGCTTTACTACTTTGTGAGTATCCTAGAAAAATTCCTTCATGTGACTTAGGATCAAACTTAGTGAGGTAGTCTTTTGTATTACGAATAAAACATTTACTTCCGAATACCCTAAAGTAGCCAATATTTGGTTTTCTACCTCTTAATAACTCATAAGGAGTTTTTCCTAATATTCGTCTAATAGATACCCTATTAAGTAAATAAGTCTAAGTATCTACCGCATGACACCAAAATTTTTGTGGGATAGATTGCTCATTTAACATTGTTCTACTCATTTCTTGTAAAGACCTATTTTTCCTTTCTACTACCCCATTTGATTGAGGAGTACGTGGAGCGGAAAAGTTGTGAGATATTCCGTTTAAATCACAATATTTTCCGAATTGTACTTCGTTATCAAATTCCCTACCATGATCCGTCCTAATTGAAACTATAGAGCATCCTATCTTATTTTGTATCATTTTACTAAATGTCTCAAATTTTTCAAAGGCTTCGGTTTTATCACTTAAGAACCTAGTCCACGTGTATCGTGAATGGTCATCTACTATAACTAAGGTGTAGCGATTGCCACCGTAGCTCCGCACCGCGGATGGACCGAAGAGATCCATTTGAAGTAGTTCTAAACATCTAGTAGTGGATACTATATTTTTAGCTTTATGACTAGCATGTGCTTGTTTTCCTATTTTACAAGCATCGCAAAAATGTTGATTATATCTTAGACTAGGCAAGTTTCTAACTAGTTCCTTAGATACCAAAGATTGTATTTGTTGCATGTTTGCATGACCTAATCTCCTATGCCACAAAGTGAAGTTTTCATCTAAAGTCGCTAGGCATATCCTATCTTCCGATTTATCTCCTAGTTTCATAACATATACGCCGCATTTCCTAATTCCTCTACCTATGACTTTATCATCCTTAATAATTACACTATTCTTATCGGTAAAAGTAACCCTACACTTATTATCACATATTTGACCTATACTAAGCAAGTTATATGTTAAATTAGCTACATGTTCAACATTTTCAATAGTTAGAGAGTCTTGAGAGATCGTACCTTTGCCTATGATTTTTCCACGACGATCGCTACCAAAAATAACGTTACCTCCGTTGTATGCTTTGTATGTAGAAAACAACTTGCGATTCCCCGTCATGTGTCTTGAGCATCCGCTATTCTTTACCCACTCATCAGGCTCTAAATTAATTCCTAGACATATTTCATTTGATGCTTGAGTGACGAAACATTCTTGTTTAGTCTTTTTGTCTTCATCATCAAATCTCTTCCTTCGGGTTGTTCTCCTTTTATCTTGTGCTCTTTGTCGCTTTTTAATAAGTCTTTTGAATTCTTTGACAACCTTTGCATATTCTTCGTCTTCACTTTCGGAACTAGAATCATCATCATCACTTAGTTCCTTCTCGGTCCTCATCTCTATACAATCTTCTTGTTCACTCTTGTTATGACTCATGTTGTTTTCGGCATCATTACCTTAACACAAAAGATTTGAACTAGTAGCACTTGTACTCATTTCAACTAATATTTGTCTACTATACTTTCATTTGCTACTCTCTTATGTGCAATATTTTCTTTGGCTTGACATTCTTGTTGATGAAATTTTAAAAGACTTTTCCACATATTATTTGCCGTTTGACAAAAAAATATTTTTTCATACTCAACTCTTGGTAGAGCTTTGTATATAATCATTTTTGCCAAGTTATTTTGTTCTTCAAAAATAGTTTTAATGGGTTGAAAATCACCAATTGAAATGACATGCCAAAGATCATAGTCTATTGATTTCACATAACTTTCGAATCGATTTTTTCATTCAAGAAAACTTATATTTTCAAGAAATGGTGGTTTGAAAATAATTTTCCCTTTTAAATATTTTTCCGATTCCATAGATCGATTTCAAGTTTTAAAATACAATATATTTTAAAAATCTTGTTTGACGTGGCTCTTGATACCAATTGTGGAAAACTAGAAGGGGGGGTTGAATAGTTTTACGCCTTTTTAATTTATAAAAACTTTAGTTTCGAAAGCTTCGATTCTAGCTTTATGTGATATCAACTTGCTTGCACAATTATAAACAAATATATCTACAAGAGTATATAATAACGAATACGTAAGTAAGTAAGTAAAAATATAGAGATAGAAAGATAGCACCGCGAGACAAAGGATTTATAGTGGTTCGGCTACGAATCTCCTCTTCGTCCTACTCCACTCCCCGAGCACCTAACTCGAGAGTTTTTTTCACTATGTCAACAAGCTCCTTTATGGCGGAGAACCTTACACATCTTTGCTTACACCTTTTAACGACACCAAGCAAAATGTCGAGTCCTAATATTAGCTAGAACCAATCTCACAACTCTTCACGACTTATCACAACTTCTACACAATTTATGCACACCACAACTACTTCACAACTTCACTACTCCTACTTCACAACACTACTTCTTCTTCACTACTTCTCTTCACAACTAACACTGCTAAATCTCCTAATTATAACTACACTACACCTTTACAAGCAATATATATATACAACTAGTAAACAATATTTACAATACTTCTTTAACTTGATGTTGAAGGAGTATTCTTCTCTTGCACTATGAATGATGAGGAATTGAATCACTTGAAACAAAGACTTATAATCTTATGATCAAAGGATTTAGAAGGATGTTTAGAAAGGATTTGGACTGAAAATATTCGTGCAAAAGGTGAGGAAAAAATGCAGGATTGAACCTGTATTTATAGGCAGAGTTTACTGACAACAGGAGCGTGCCGACCCCCTTAAATGGTGGCCGGCATCCTTAAAATTAAGAGGGCCGCCATTACAATTAAGGGGGCCGCCCTCCTGTAACGGCCAGGGAACTTGTCTTTTTCTGGGGAAAGTTTATTTGGTGAAAAACTAACTGATTTTGGTTAAAAATTTGAATTCATATATTTATTATGAATTAAACATTTTCTTTAATTACCAAAAGTGTTTCTCAAAAATATATAATATGTTTATATGATTTAATAAACTTTTTAATGTTTAATAAAAATCCATTTGATCATAAAATGTATTAGACATTTGTTTATTCATACCTTAAGTGATTTAGTTGGATAAAATGATATTTGTAACTAAATACTTGTTTACGTAGTAATTTTACGTTTAATGTTTTTACANTGGGGAAAGTTTATTTGGTGAAAAACTAACTGATTTTGGTTAAAAATTTGAATTCATATATTTATTATGAATTAAACATTTTCTTTAATTACCAAAAGTGTTTCTCAAAAATATATAATATGTTTATATGATTTAATAAACTTTTTAATGTTTAATAAAAATCCATTTGATCATAAAATGTATTAGACATTTGTTTATTCATACCTTAAGTGATTTAGTTGGATAAAATGATATTTGTAACTAAATACTTGTTTACGTTGTAATCTATCGTTTAATGTTTTTACATTTTGTGATTGTCAAAACATAGAGATATCGAAAAATATAAATAACGTTTTTATGCATTATTTATATCAACAAATTCTGTTGCATGTTTGTATATTTGCTTAATCTAAAACCAACTTGATATATCACTCTTGATGTTAAGAATTCAGTAAACAAACTCGGTCTAAAACTCGGCACCAGTAAACAAACTCTGTCATTTACCTAAGTTAGGTGAGTCTAATTCGCCTTGCCAACTATGTTCTTTCTTTTTGTGGAAAAAGAGAAGACCTGAATCACCTTGTCAAGTTGTCATATTGCAGTTCTTGTTATCATAGGGCATTTATTGTCATTAGTTCAAGGATACAGTCCAATTCACATGGGATATACAACTATGGGTGTTTCTTTTTTCCCTTAGCTAAGGGTTTGGGTCCACAAGGGTCCACACAAGTATTTAATAATATTTCTTTTTAATTTGGAGCCCACTTATTCCCACTAATAAGTCTATATCTACAAGCCACAAAATTTGTTCCTTTCCCCATTAACACACACTAAGAGCCATAGGTCCCACATAGCCCCCACACATCTCTTAGCTAACAAAAAAAAAAAGAAACACCCCCTAAGACTAGGGATGGCAAAAGCACCCGAAACCGACGGGGAAAACCGAAACCCGAACCGGTTGGGTCGGGTTTGGGGGCGGGTTGGCGGGTTTGGGTATTGATATAATTTTTTAGCCGGGTACGGGTTTGGGTACGGGTTCGGGTAATACCCGCCCGATTACCCGTACCCGTACCCGTATCCGCTTACCCGAATCTATATCCGCTTTATTGATATTATAATTAACTAGAATATATATACATTATATATAATTTCTTCCATTATATTTTTTTATATACGTATCTCTATTAAATAACTTATTTTATTCTGTACATGAATTATCCAAAAGGGTTAAATCGTTTGATACGATATTCATTTTCTTTAATTTAAAAAAAAAATGAATATATTATGGTGTTTTCCTTTGTTTTTTCGGTGGATTTTAGTGTGACTTAATATTAATACCGCCATTTTGTCCATATAATATTCAATTGGGGATAACCGAAACCCGCGGGGAAAACCCGAAAAACCGATGGATTTTATAAACGGGTACCCATCGGGTTTTGGGGCGGGTTTGGGTATGGATTTCATAAACGGGTACGGGTACGGGTTCACTAAAACCCGACCCAAACCCGACCCGTTGCCATCCCTACCTAAAACACTCTTGAAGAAAACAATACCCGAATAGCTTCCCTTAGAGAGTTCAACAAGGCGAAAAGGTACACCTGCCTCCTACGTCTCATTTAAAGAGGCTCTCGAAATATAACAAAAGTTCTAAATGTGTTTCAGTTGCTTCTCACAAGCACAATTTAGTATGTTAATTAATAATTTGATTTCAAAGGGGAATTATTCAATTTGAATATTTTGTTATTAAAATCTGTTTTCATAGCAATAAAAATTGGTATTTCTGGACCAGGTTTATATAGAGCTATGGTGTGTATTGCTACAGTAGTCAAGAACCCTGATAATCGAAAATATGCGCAATTCATATGTGAAGGGTGTTGGTACTTAGTGAGTCACATTGATGGAAGAGGGGCTAAGCGATCACGAGCGAAGACGTGTTGAAGTGACTGTCCTGTCTGATTGATTCACCTTCGATTATTCAGGAAGCAGAGTCAACGGCCTTTGAAGATTCTTTTCTGGATTTTTGTGTGAATTTTTAACTAGATCAGTCTGTCCATTGTCATCAGGTCTATCAGGTATAACACAAAAGCTCGGTCAAAACTGAATAAGAAAGACTCAAAACATTCTCCCACTAAATTTTACTCTTCTCGTCTCAAAATTATTGTTAGAAGACAAAAATCACATAGTTTAATGTAGTTTAATAAAGTGGGGCCATTTTAATTTTCAACCAATATATTCTCCCACTAATTTTTCTTGTTTTTACTTAAAAAGAAAAGTGAACAATTATTTCAAGACATCCTGGAAAGACAATAATTTTGAGACAAATGGAGTATTCCGTAATTGCGATTTTTTTTAAATCAATGCTTAATGTTTTTTTTTTTTTTTTTTTTTTTTTTTTTTTTTTTTTTTTTTTATCGGGGGGTTTTTTTTTTTTTTTTNCTCGAGTTAGTGTCGCATCCTCGGGCAGAGATACCAACCGCGAGCCTCTCCTTAGGGGAGAACCCCACTTCTATTCCCGATTCGCCTGATATCATTTGTGCTTGTGGTTCCAAGTGAGGACTTCCCGGTCGGTCACCCAAACCGGTACTACTCTCACTTGGGCTCGCTTAACTACTTACGCCTTTATTATTATTATTATTATTATTATTATTATTATTATTATTATTATTATTATTATTATTATTATTATTATTATTATTATTATTATTATTATTATTATTATTATTATTATTATTTTAGCATAGTATATTTCAATAGCTTAAATGTGTTGATATCGGGTATGGTTTCCTCCCTTTCTCTTTTTCTTCTTTTGGAGAACTTGAGAAAGATGCAGTAACCCTTCTGAAGCGTATTCGACGATTCTCTATGACTCAAGACATTGGGGCACGTGCTGCGGCTCATATTTTTAATAGGATCGGTTTTGTTATTGCTAGAGGTGTGGGGACTCAGTTGGTTTCTCAGCTTCCCACCAATTTCTTGTAAATCCTATGAGTTTTTAATAAAGTGATGGTTAATAATAATAAAAAATAAATAAATAATAACAATAATAATAATAATAATAATAATAAATAAATAAAGTAAAAAAAAATGTCTATTGAAATATACAAAGATATGTATGTTAATTGTTAAATGGTGCCAAAAATCTTTTTTCTCTTATCATTATAATTCTGAAAGTTGCATAGTTGAATAATTGTCTAATTATTTCACAAGCTTTTCAAATTTGAAGTGTTTCTTGTGTTATCTAAACTTTCGCCATCACACTAAAAGATAATTTGTTAGTAACAGTCAGTGTAGAAGCTAGGATATATTGGCGAGTTGAGATATAGGTCTGGTTCACGTCCCGAAATTGGCGGGTCAAGTAGTGATCTGATTTGTTCACGCTAAGAGAAAGAAGCTAATTATTATTTTTTTAAAGTACAACATTCTTGTAATAAATTATTTTTATGAAAAAAAGAGTTGTTCTTAACCGTGTAGAATGTGATGGCGCGATTTCACTCTGAGAAATGTTGATAAGCAGTAAGACCGGTCGTAATGGTTGGTGGTTATCTATCATCTTTCATTTCCATCATGTTTACTCTATAGTGATATCATTTTTTTTTCTTGTCGTTTACTATATTTAAACACATAAATGCCTCACAAAAACTCATATAGCACAACACTGTTAATTTATTTTGCAACAGACACGTTGATAATTATGAATTTTAAAGAGACGTGTTAGCTTTATAAAGATAACCAATTATAGTAATCTTATCCAATGCAATGAATAATATTCTCCTTCAACACGTTTCTAGACATATTAGTATAGTATAATATTGTTTTCATTTACTTAACTGTATGATTGAAACCCCAAAAATAATTTTCTAAAAGCAAAATGTCTGATAACATACCATTGGAAATCCAAGCTGAAATCATAAAAAAGCTTCCCATCAAACCACTGATTCAATTCAGATCTGTTTCGAAAACATGGAACTCTCTAATAGATAGCTCTCAGTTTATAGCTGATTACCATCAACAAGCTCATTTGCAACATCATTTACTTGTACAAGATGATTTTAAAAAACACAATTATGTTTCCTTTGTGGACAATGATACTTTCCCACATGAAAGAGTGTCTTTAACTGTTCCTGAGTCAGCTATGTTAGCATTATATTTTTTATTATGAAGTGTCGGTCATTATATTCTTAAAACGTGTAATAGGTTGCGTTAGAAAGTAGTTTCATAAGTTATATGTTCAGTTATCATAAACTAGAAAGTCTAAGGGCCAAACATGTAATATCAAAAGCCCTTTAACTTGTTCAGATTTAATATAAATGTAATTGTAAACTCATTATTGAGTTGAGCTTTCATCCATCAATACACACCACATAGTTCTTTATCTTTTACATGAAGTCTCCACTGCTCTCTCTTCTGCTACTCTCTCCTCGTAGATAAGCTTGGAAAAGTTGTGAAATAATTGTATCCAAGTCCTACAAGTGGTATCAATCGCCAAGGGATTGATTTAGGTTGTTTTAGATTCATTTGGGTTAGATTTTGGTCTCATTTGATTGGGTTTTATACTCGTTATTATTGGTTTTTGGGTATTTCATTCGTGTTTTAAAGTTTTAACAATCTTTGAATTCATTTTACTCACTTTGGTACTTGTTAGTAAAAGAAAGATCAAGCAGTACGTGGTTACATGGGTTTAAGGGTTTTTAGGGTTTAATAGCGAGTTTGGAAAAAAATTTGATAGCGAGTTTGGGAAAAACTTTTGGTCTAGCGAGTTTGGGAAAATTTTGGTCTAGCGAGTTTGGGAAAAACTTTTGGTCTAGCGAGTATCAAAGTCTTATGGCGAGTATGCCTTGTTTGAACCTTATCGTTAGCGAGTAAGGTCCCATTTTAGCGAGTATCAAGTCCATATGCTGCCCAAATTTTTCTAATCTTAGCGAGTATCACTACTTCTCTAGCGAGTATTGCTTTCAAATTTTTCTAGCGAGTATTGTGTTCAAATTCTTATAGCGAGTATTCATTTTGGCTTAGCGAGTAAGAAAACTTTACCTTAGCGAGTTTGAAGACTGTGTTAGCGAGTTTGGCAGCTTTACTTAGCGAGTTTGGAATCTTCTTCAGCGAGTATCAAACCTCCTTAGCGAGTATCAGATCTTAGTGAGTTT
>LBNU01027255.1:35232-52215 GCA_014162995.1 Artemisia annua | reverse complement strand
AAAGTGATATTGCTCCACAACTCACTGCTGTGAATGCAAGAGTGATTCATTTTGAACAAGCATTTTTGAAAGAAACTGCTGACTTTGTTACGGATCACAAATCCCTAGTAAAGCAGGCAAATGAATCTTTTGAGAAAATAAGTGTTTTGGAAAAGTTAAATGACTCTCTCTTCGAAGCTGTGTTGTCTACTGATATTATGTCTCTCATATTGCAAATATATTCTGTTGAAGATGAAGAACGACTTCGAGCTGAGACCTCCAAAATTGTTTCAAAATATGAAAATGCTCTTATTAAACTTGAAAAAGAAAACGTGTCATATTTTAAACAACTTGATCGAAAAAAGGAAGAATGCAAGTATGAAAAATTGTCGTATGAGCGTGATTTCAAAAAGTTGCAAGAGCAAAATGATCTTTTGAGGGCTCAGTTAGAATGTCAAAAAGGAAAGGAAATGGACACTAAGTTTGCAAAACCATCGACTTCGGACAAAGAACATATTCCTAAAGCGGTTGTTAAACCAAAAATGTCAATTTCTCAATTTGTTCCGAAAGTTGATGTGAAAAAGGATTTGTCAAAACCAGTCACTCCATCACCCTTGTCCAAATGTAATGAAAATGAAAAATGTGCTGAGAAAGGAAAAGCGGTTGTCGAAACACCAAAAGTGTTAGCACCAGGTCTTTTTAGGATTAGTCCCACTACTGCGTGTGCCTCTACATCTAGGACAAGCGAAAAATGTGTAAAGGATAATTCTAAAGAGTCTAAGGATACTAAATGCGACAACAAAATAAATTCTAATGAGTGTGTCTTACCTTCTACAGGAGTAACAAGCACATCTAGGAGCAGCAGACTAAAGCCTAGAAGCAATACAAGGAACAATAGAGTCTCGCCTGTCTCTAAGAGTAGTTGCAAGAATAAAATGGAAGAAGTAGAAGAACACCCTAGGAATTTATCGCTTTTTAATAAGAAACATAGTTCATCTGAATGTAATGTTGATCGTACTGTTTTGAATGCATGTAATGACTCTCTTTGCTTAACGTGCATGAAATGCTTAATTAATGATGTTCATGATGAATGTGTTTCTAAGTATATGAATGATATGCTTGAACAGAATGATGCTTTAGATAAATCTAGTGCGAGATCTAGATACTTTGGTAAACTAATTAAAAAGATTAGGTATCCCACAAGTAATAAAATGCCTAGAGATTATCTTAAGTACTGTGCATGGAAACCAACGGGTAGAGAATTCACTCTTAAGGATGGTAAATTGATAGTAGTTCAATCTGAACAAACAGAAACCTTCTATGAGTGTAAAAATGCTTTTACCTCTAACCTCATGGAACCTAATTCAAAACGGTTTCCAAATACAAAATCTTCTGTTCTACGCAGGTTATCGAAATTTGTCTTCGGATCGTCGACTCGGGTTGCTCCAAGCACATGACCGGGAATTTGAAGCCGCTGATCAACTTTGTTTGGAAGTTCATGGGAACTGTACGTTTTGGAAATGATCACATTGCAGCTATTTCGGGTTATGGAGATCTTCAATTTGGAAATTACTTAATCACTCGGGTTTACTATGTCGAAGGGTTGGGACACAACTTTTTTTCAGTTGGGCAGTTTTGTGATGCAGATTTAGAGGTTGCTTTTAGAAGGAATACGGTTTTTGTTCGAAATTTGGTTGGAAAAGATCTTTTAATCGGAAATCGTGACACTAACCTTTATGCTATCGACATCAATCAAATGGCCTCTACATCACCAATTTGTCTTATGACAAGAGCATCAGAAACAAAGTCGTGGTTGTGGCATAGACATTTATCCCATCTCAATTTCGACACGATCAACAAATTGGCCAAAGACAACATCGTCAACGGACTCCCAAAGCTCAAATACACCAAAGAACACTTATGTCCATCTTGCGAACAAGGTAAGAGCAAAAGAGCAACATACAAACCAAAAACCGTACCTAGTTCGGAAGCAAGGTTACATTGTTACACATGGACTTATGTGGCCCGATGAGAGTTGAAAGTATCAATAGGAAGAAGTATATTCTTGTCATCGTCGATGATTATTCAAGATATACATGGGTGAAGTTTTTGAGATCAAAAGATGAAGCACCTAGCACCATCATCACCTTTCTGAAGCGTATTCAAGTTCTACTTCAAGCTCCAGTAAGGATTGTAAGAACAGATAACGGCACAGAATTCACAAATCAGGAGTTAAGAACGTATTTTGAAGATGTTGGAATTACACATCAAACATCAGTTGTTAGAACTCCACAGCAGAACGGGGTAGTTGAAAGAAGAAATAGAACTCTTGTGGAAGCTGCTCGTACTATGCTGATTTATTCTAGTGCACCGCTATTCTTATGGGCTGATGCTGTCGCTACTGCATGTTTCACTCAAAACCGATCCTTAATCCATCCCAGATTCAACAAAACACCTTATGAGCTTGTGAACGGTCGAAAACCAGATATTTCTTATCTTCACGTGTTTGGCGCTTTGTGCTATCCGACGAACGACAAAGAAGATCTTGGTAAATTGAAAGCAAAGGGTGATATTGGAATCTTCATTGGTTACTCAGAAAATTCGAGGGCATTCAGGGTGTATGTTAGAAGAACTAAGAGGATAATGGAGACGATGAATGTGAAATTTGACGAGATTTCACAAATGGCTTCTGAGAGACTCACTCAAGAACCCGCGCTTAATCCAATGGCTTCTAATCATTCCGGATTAGGACCCGAACCTAACAGAAAGACTTCTGGACATATCAGTTCAGGACTCGTACCTAATGGAGCTCAGTCAACTATACCAGATAAACCAACAAATCAAGAACTGGAAAATTTCTTCGAGTTAATGTTTGATGAATACTATGGTGGAACTTCGACAAATGCATCTTCACATCATTCCGCTGCACCCGCTCAACATCAACAACCACCACCACCACAAACACAAGATGCATCAACAACCGTCGAAACTCAAGCACCAACTCCCTCAACATCATCATCAACATCTACTCCAGCATCTCCAGTGATTGAAATTGTTCTACCAAGAGTTGATGAGCAAAACCAAAATTCAACTTTTCAAGGAGAATCTTCACAACAAAATGCTACGTTAGACGAAGAAGAAGAAGTTTTTGAAAACCCGTTTGCTTCTGAATCTGAATCATCTTCTTCGAGGTTACATGAACCATCTAACACGCATATGTTGAATTCAAGGTACCCTTCTACACTCAAATGGACTAAAGACCATCCAATCGAACATGTCATTGGTGAACCATCCAGGCCAGTTCAGACGAGGAGACAACTTGCCACCGATCTCGAATTATGTATCTACATCTGTGCTTTAAGTTTGAAAGAACCTAAGAACATTCGAGAGGCAATGGCAGAATACCCGTGGATTGAAGCGATGCAGGATGAAATTCTTTCATACAATTTACACGATAGTTGGGAACTTGTACCTCGACCACTTGAGAAACGTGTTTTTGATCTTAAATGGTTGTGGAAGAACAAATTGGATGAAGAAATGACTGTAATCCGCAACAAAGCTCGTCTTGTGGCTAAAGGATATCCGCAAGAAGAAGGGATAGATTTCGAAGAATCATTCGCGCCCGTTGCTAGACTTGAAGCAGTCAGGATTTTCTTAGCTTATGCCGCTCACAAAAACATCACCGTCTATCAGATGGACATTAAGACTGCGTTCTTGAATGGAACTTTGAAAGAGGAAGTGTATGTGACGCAGCCAGAGGGATTCGTCGACAAAGAACATCCAGACTACGTCTACAGGCTTAAGAAAGCCATTTATGGTTTGAAACAGGCTCCAAGGGCGTGGTATGACGAACTGTCTTCTTTCTTGCTGAAAAACAATTTCACCACAGGAACGGTTGATAAAACTTTGTTTACTAAAAAACACAAAGATGACATCTTAATTGTTCAAATTTATGTCGATGACATCATCTTTGGATCAACCAATCCTAATCTTTCAAAACAATTTGAAAATCTCATGAAAAGCAAATTTGAAATGTCCATGATGGGGGAACTAAAATTCTTTCTTGGTTTACAAGTACATCAGTCCCCTAGTGGTATTTTTATCAATCAAGCTAAATATACAATTGAGATTTTAAAGAAACATGGCATGGAAGATTGTGACTCTGTTGGTACTCCAATGGTCACTTCACCGAAAATTGGTGCTGATTTATTCGGGAAACCCATAGATCCGAAGAAATATCGGAGTATGATTGGTTCTCTCATGTACTTAACTGCTAGTCGACCAGATATTCAATTTGCTGTTTGTCTCTTAGCACGGTTTCAGGCAAAGCCTACCGAACTTCACCTCAAAGAGGTTAAACGGATCTTTCGGTATCTTCGAAGAACCATTAACATGGGACTTTGGTATCCGAAGGATTCGGGGTTTAATCTAACAGCATTTTCAGATGCCGACCATGCAGGTGATCAAGTTACAGCAAAAAGTACATCAGGCGGAGCACAATTTTTGGGTGAAAAACTGGTCAGCTGGTCGTCTAAGAAACAGGATTGCACTACACTGTCAACCGCGGAAGCCGAGTATGTGTCTCTATCTGCGTGTTGTGCCCAAGTTCTTTGGATGCGGACACAGCTCACAGATTATGGTTTTCATTTCGACCGCATACCTATGTATTGTGACTCGAAAAGTGCCATAGCCATCTCGTGCAACCCCGTGCATCATTCTAAGACGAAGCATATTAGAGTCCGCTACCACTTCATAAAAGAGCACGTAGAAGAGGGTACAGTTGAAATTCATTTCGTTAAGACGGATTACCAACTTGCCGATCTATTTACTAAAGCCCTTCCAAAAGAAAGGTTTGACGAATTAGTTCGACGAATTGGCATGCGAAGCCTAACCCCTGAGGAGTTAGAACGTCTTCTCGAATCTTCTTGAAAAACATTTTCAAAACCGCTTCGCTGTAAATATTTTTGAAAAAAAAAAATACAAAATTTGAAAAACCAACAAAAACAAAATAAAAAATAGAAAATTTTCAAAAACACAAAAACAATATAAAATCTAAAAATCCAAAAATATTCTTCTCACGACATGTCTCTCGTATAATCGATATTATGTACGTTTCTAGAAATGCCTTTCAAAAATGACACGGATATGTACATATGCTTGAGCGAGAGTTCATTTAAATGTTTTCTAAAACATGTCGTTTCTCTAAATTTTTCTTCACAATGGCTTTCGTATACTTCAGTACGAAACCCGAGCTTAATTGATGACTTCTTAGTATTTCAACTAAGAACTCGTTTTTCAAAGAAAGGAAAGTGCTTAATTAAAAACAAAGGTTTCAAAAACTTTTTAAGCACTTAGCCTCAAAACAAAATGACTTGTGTACATTTCAGTACATAACTCGTATTTCAAAGAAAAAACTCCCTCTAAATCCATTAAAATTGATTTTAAACTTTATGTTTAAACAATATGCTTTCTTTGAGGGGGAGTATAAAAATCAAAAAGAAAATGTTCCAATTTCATGCGAAAAAGTCCGTCTTTCTCTCCAAATGCTTTTATTTAATCAGTTGATATCAAAAATATCACGGTATGCTATTTTTGAGGGGGAGAAGACGTGATTAAATGTGATCAAAAATGTTCAAAAGTTGTGGCAGAATCTCGAGCTCGTAAGTAAAGACATAAAAGTCTTATACTAGACTCAGAATTGACTCTCGAATTGACGAAACAAAATGTTAGTATTCGAAAGGATTTATCCAAGTAGAAAAGTACCATTTCGAGAAACTCTTAATTAGATGTTTACCATGACGGGTCTAACTTCCTTTTTAGGAATGTTAACAACATCAAGTTAGTTATTAGGGCTAGTTGTCACCTAAAAGCTGATAATGGATCCCTTTAACTAAGCAACGTAAACGTGTCCCTCGGGTATATGTCTATTAAGAGTGGATCAATTCAAAAAGTGCCAACTCTACCCAACATGTGCAAATTTATCTTAACATATCATGAGCACATGTGAAGGGGGAGTATTTCAAAAGTGCAAAACTCTCAATGTGTTAACAAAAATGTGTTTTATGATCATAAACACTTTGAGAGATTTTCAAGCAAATGGTTTATGGCAACAATAGGATAGTCATGGTGATATAAGGTGACTAAGGTTAGGAAAAACCGTCCTATGATCCGCCAGAACCGGAGGGATCTACCCAAGGACAATTCCAATAGATAGAATTAGAAGTCCTTAGGTATGATTAAAAGAAGGAGTAAAGAATGAAAGGGAAAGAAGGGGTTGAAGAATTAAAAAGAAATGAAATGAGAAAGGGTGAAAAGAAATGAGCCCTCCATATATTCAACCATAGGTCAGACACCGGGTTCAATTCATTTGCTACTGATTGTTACTAAGGTGACATCGGTATTGAAGACAAGACGTCATGGACCCAGTGACGCACTGCACTTAAACCTTCTAGCCACTCGGGTATCTCTCAAAAGATACTTGTTTCATTCTCACGGAGAACCCTGCATAATCTATTGACCACTCATTCCGAGTGTGTTGATATTGAAAAGGAGGTACTCTGCTCCATTCCTCCGATGACTAAATGTGCACTTATTGAGTCTAGAGCCAAGAGATTCATCAAAAGATCTCATAGGAACACACGATATTATTACACTGGTTGTTCTACATCAATGGACGCCAGATGTAAACTTTAGAGTCCTACGCAGGTCTTAGCAATCTGCCAGAACGTTTATGAGAGAATTTACTTATGTACTTCTCAATGATTGAACGGAAACTCCTGCCAGGGTCAACATCAAACAGCCCTGACAGCAGGTCACTTCGGTAATCTCTTGTGGGTTACGCTTAGTGTTTCGGTGGATTCCAAACGGTCTACAGTCGTGGGGTGATCTCCAGCGACTCACCTAATCGTGGGTGTACTTCGGTATGTCTGTGTAAGCTCTTTCGAGGGTATCCGATTAGGAACGGCCATGGTAAGGGTTGGAGAAAGTCTTCACAATATGCTGTTGACGATCTCTAATTCCGAACCTGTAAGTACCGGATGTTTTATTGCTAACTGTTTTATGCAGGTACAACCACCACACTAGTTTCCACATGCTCATACATACATCTCAAAGTCAATGGAAAGTTCTCACTAAGATCAAAGGAAAGCAACAGTCAAAGAAAGATTCTACGCCAAAAAGAAGAATCTACAAAGTAAAGTGATAAAGATCAATGTGAAAGAACAGCGACAACAAATGTACGTATGGCAAAGACTAAAGATGTATGAGCATGTTGGAAAGGCGATCAACCTACATAGACGAAGCAGTGACAAAAGGCAGATGAACGATCACAACAACAAAGAACAAAGAAAAGTCATATTATAAAGATCACAAAGCATGAAGGAACAAAGAACGATGAACAAAGAACTATAACTTATCTAATGTTTTCTAAAGACGTCAAGAGCAAAGAATGTTAAAGTTTAAAGACAAAGATGAAGACGTCACGCAACCTTCAATGACCAACACTTAGGGGGAGATTGTTAGCATTATATTTTTTATTATGAAGTGTCGGTCATTATATTCTTTAAACGTGTAATAGGTTGCATTAGAAAGTAGTTTCATAAGTTATATGTTCAGTTATCATAAACTAGAAAGTCTAAGGGCCAAACATGTAATATCAAAAGCCCTAGACTTGTTAGATCTATATAATGTAATGTAAACCTCATTATTGAGGTTGAGCTTCATCATCCAATACACACACATAGTTCTTATCTTTTACATGAAGTCTCCACTCTCTCTCTCTCTCTACTCTCTCTCTAGAATAAGCTTGAATAAGTTGTGAAATAAGTTGTATCCAAGGTCCTACAAGCTACAACACCTAAGAGCACTAGGTATCGTCTCGTGCCAAAGGTGGTGCCATGAGATAAAGTGGTACCATGTCAACACTTTTTCTTCATAACACCAGTTTTGGCTATGGCACCAAAACCCCCTCCCTAGCATAACACCAGTTTTCTGGTGCCGTCGTGCATATTAATGAATTTATTTATTTTTTTAGTTTTTAAATAAAATTATATATAACTAAAAATTAATTTCATTAATAAAAAACACATCACATAAATAAAAAAAAAAAAAAAAAAAAAAAGTAGTGTGATTTTGAATGCGAAAAAAGGCTAAAAACAGCCCCCAAACGTTCATATTTATTTTTTTTACCTTTATATAACGTCACAATTAAAAAAAAATGCTAGTAAACTATCCACCTAATGCTACTACAGTAGTAAATACATGTTAGTAAACTATCCATCAATAACTTTTAGTAAATGAATGATAGTAAATGCTAGTTACCTAAAAAGTCAAGGACTAAAGTGTAAAGACAAACTATTAAAGTGAAAAAAAAAATATATACGAGTATATTACTCCAAGATAATGGTCATAAACTCATAATGATATGGTCATCTTCTTTACTGGTCTTCTTCTTCTTCCTCTGGTACTTGCAGCAGAAAGAAAATATAAATAACAAACAAAACACAAACAAACCGCAAACACAAACAACAAACAAACAAAAAAGAAAAGAAAAAGAAAAAGAAAAACACCCTTTCGCGTGAGCTGGTGGCTACGGCGCCACAGCCCACCAGCCCACCAGCTGAGCTCCGGTGTGGTTCCTGGTGCCATCGACTCGCGCCACTGCTGATGGCTTGAGCCATCAGCCACCGTACCCTGCTCTCTAACAAAAAACCAATTGGTTTTTCTCAAGGGTTGTTTTGTTTTTATACGTATCATCTTGGATTTCACTGTAAGAAAATTGCAACTATTTGGAATCCAACAATTAGGAAGTCTGTTGATATTGTTGTGCCCAAACTGTTAGATGGGTGGTTTAATGAAACTGTTATTGGTTTCGGGGTTTGTCATCGTACTCTTGACCCTATTCTTGTTAGGATTTCTATTAAACGCGGCGGTCTTCATGGAATTAAGATTAGTACCACTTGGCTAGGTGAGGTTTTTAGATTAAGTTTAGGGGTTTGGAAAAGTTTGTCTCTTGATTTGCCAAGATCGTCTATCACGGTGAGACAGAATCGTCAGGTAGTAATAGATACGTTTATTTATTGGCTTGCATTTGATCAGATGAGTGGTTGTGATATGATTATGTCTTTTGATATGATAAGTGAAGAGTTTACAGAAATACATCTTCCTGATAGTTTATTAGGAGTTAATGTTGACACTGCCACGGGGTTGACTATATGTAAGTTAAAGGAGTCTCTTGTTGTGCTGCAATTCGATTGTGACACTGATTTTTCTCGGGATTTTGGCATATGGAAGATGGGCAATGGTGATCCGAAATCGTTTGAAAACATATACACCATTACGAGTAACATACCTGACGCACTATTAAAGAGTGTACTAGAATTTAATAGGAACGGAGAACCTATAGTTGAAATGACTAAGGTGCTTGATGAAGAAGAAGAAGAGTATGAACTTTTTAATTATGAATCCAACTCACAACACGTCAATCAACTTGGGATTTTTGCAAAGAGGTCTTCGTTCTTTGTGAGTTCCTACACGGAAACACTTCTTTTGCTTGATCACTGAGTTTGCGGAATCTACTTAACATGATTCTAAGACAAAAATAATTAAAATTATCAAAATGTGGAGCTAAGAACATATAGTTTGATGCATTTTTACTTAGGTTGATGCTTAACTTAGAGGTGATATCAATGTGTCTAATAGGTATTATGGTGTTGGTTTGTTGAAGTTAATGAAAAATTATTTGATCTCAAACAAACATGTCTAGTTACTATTTATTTAGTTTGCTTTACAAGATGATCTATCTCATAAGGAGGGTATGACAATATTTTGCTTGTAACTGTTAAAGTTAATGAAAAGCAGGAGAAAACATTGACATGGAGAAGTAATGCCATTCAAAAGTTCCTCTTAAGCACTTTTTTTTTTACCAGTCTAAGTATTATGAAATTCGAATCTTGGCTCTACCCTATGCCAGTATATCCCTCTTTATGTAGATGACCCATTTTCCTTGTATAAAGAATGGGTGTTAAACACTTGTTGTGCTTTTATGAAGTGCCGTAGCTGAGTTAGCGGAGGCCCTGTGCAAAAAAATTTCATGAGGCCTAAACATGATGATGAAAATTTATTGTAACCATCTAGCTTTATGTTTTAATGAGTTATTCGTCACTCTAGACCACTTTAAGATGATATTTAGAGCATAATTTCATATATCGTTAACATTTTGAAGTTGGAAGTAAATTTTGAAGCTCTAAAATATATTAAAGGATTATATTTTGAGGCCACTAAAATTTTGAGGCCCTGTGCGATAGCACACCTCGCACACCCTCAAATACGGCTCAAATGATATGCCAATTGTTGTAATCAGATGTTGTTTATTAGAAAATTTCAGGTGAATTACTTGGACATGCTTATCCATATAAGGTCTTACACTGCTGATTCTGATCTCTAGTAATTGATCAAGATAATTTGTGGTTATACATTAACACTAGTCAGAAGTTATTATTAGAAAATATTGGCAACCGTTTTCCGGTTATCAAAGATTCTGTTAGATGATCATTATGATCATCGATTTATTTGTCTCCATTATTCGATTGATCATTTTCTTACCTTTTGTTGAAACTGTTTGGTATTTTCAGTAAGTTATAAAAGCGACTTACTATGATGTTTAAGGTATTTCCTTCACCCTATTGTGTTTCTAAGGTTGATAGTGCATCAACTAATGCTGAAAAGTCTAGGTTCTGTAAGGCTCAGAGTTCGCATGTTTACATGATTATTTAAGCAAGTTTAGAGTCTTGTAATATTAGTTATATTCGTCGTTGTTGCATTTGCTACTGGATGTGGCAGGAAGTTTACAAAAGAGCTTGATGGAATGTTCAATGTGGCAGGAAGTTTACAAAAGAGCTTGATGGAATGTTCAAGGTTTTTACTTATATACACATGAATGGGTTATTGAAAATAAAAAAAAAAAAAAAAAAAAAAAAATCAAAATTAGGATGAAACTTTTGCAAGGGCTTGAGATGAGTGCTTATGTCTTAACAACCATGTGTGTTATGCTATTATTCTTTATACGTAGCTTTTTTTACCCATTTACTTATAAATGGGCCATTTGCGGTTATGTCTCATCTGCAATGGGTCAAATTAGTAAAACCTATTTTGACCCATTGCTAGAGGGCTATCTTGCATGCTTCTGGATATGTTTTTGTTAAGATCCAAATAAAGCCTTTATGATTTTCTTTAATAGTTCTATCAATAATAATATGTCAGATATTCAGCCTGTCCATTTTAATCCTAACTCAAGAAGGGTTTAGTTATGTGTACCAATGTTCACCCTTATGCTATCAACCTTTTTCCTGTTGAAGGTTTTACTATTAGTCTAACATCTAAAATACCCTCTCTTAACAATGAAAAAATTGAGAAATTATATATGTCAATATTCTGTACACCATAGTTATGGGGACAAATAGTTCGACTCAAATGTTTGACATAGAAAAAAACTTAAGAGTTACGGGTTTGTGTACTCGAAGTGATTACATTTAGTTGCCTTTAATTCCTATTAAATTGGTTATTTTTGGTTTTTCAATTTGTTTGGGCTTATAATTAAATTGAGGATGACTTTACATGGCTGGAAGTCGGATCAACTATTAAGTGTTAAAATATTTTGCACCTTCATACTATTTTCACCTGTTAGATGTCATATATAATTGAGATTATAATTAAATTTCTGTTTGGAATTGGTTTTCAGCATTTGCTCATGTGGGCATCTTTTCGATCCTTGTCAAATTGATGTTTAAATACTTGTAAGAAAAGCTTTTTGATGTCTAAAAATAAAAGTACATCTTACTAGTTTTGGGCATGTGCTTATGTGGTTCACTCGAGCCTACCCTCCTTAATTCACAAATGGTTTTCCAGTTTTTAGGTAACTAAGTTCAGTGGCTCCTCATAATCAGTTAACTTATCCATTGGAGTGGGGGAAGGAGCCAATTCTGATCAACCCGGCCCTGTTTAGCATCTGCCTGCCAATTTTGATATTACTTAGGGTGCAATTAACTTGAACCGTTTAGTCTATGGGCTGCCGTTAATAAGTAAGGTGAAGACTCTATAGTGGTGAAGAAGAATTTTTTATGTACTTTGTAAGCATTTGATTCAAGTGTCTAATGTCTAATATGATGACAGTATGGAACATTCCAAAGCATTAGTGTTGAGGATGAAGGTATTTGTGATAGTATTTGGCTGGAGGAATCACGAGTTTATGGCTTGTTTTGGAGCCCTGGAAGTCATACGAGGTGAGCCGAGTCACGGCTGGGTTGGCCTTTCTCTGCCACGCCTTATCAAACATTATGTGGTTTCAACATGTGTTCTACTTATTTTCAAACTATTTTTAAATTAACATCCATCTTCAACCGCAACCAACACAAAGATACACAAAACACAATCCATACGCATGCACAGATCTTGAGAATTCAATACATCCACTATCATCATCATCATCATTGTCACAGAACAAAGAAACATCCAATCAAAAGTAGAACGGTGAAATCCTACCGGCAACATGATTTACATCAAAAGTAGAACGGTGAAAATGTCAAGAACTAGGAGGAATATGGAATTTTAAGGCTTTGACATTTCACTTGAGTTTAAATTAACATATTGATTTGACATTGACACAAGATATTACTAACAGATATTTCATGCTTTCATTGTTCTATGTATGAATAGGCCAAGTCCCATATTTATTATGTATCATCCTTTACTAAATTTAATGCAAGGAATAATTGATATAATGAATAAATAACGAATAAACATGTGATTTTTTTTTAATCAAAATTAATAAAGAAAATACCTCCTTTGGCTTATTAGAATAACTATATTAGTTGTTATCTTAAGTGTAATATGTCTTGCAGTAAGTGCTGGGCAAATATACCTCGACTTCTTTTTAATATACAAAAAATCCTTTAAAACGGTTCAAGTGTAGTTTCACAATGTTTGTTTACGTTTCTTTTTAATAGTCTTTTTTAGTGTTTATGGCTAGAAACTGAAATCTCATAGTTTTGTGTGTTGTGCACACACCTAATTTCGATTTTCTATAATTTTTAACTAGACCAATTGATGTTTGAAGCAAATGGCTCTTGGTTGCTATTAAGCCTATTGTGTGTAACTTCGCTGCAATCAATTTATGAACTTCATCTGCGATTTACTCTGGATGACTTGCTAACTTACTTGAGCTTAGGTTTATGAAATCTGACATTCTCAAGTGGAGCTATGGAGAGGTAGCTAGATGAGTGGGGCAAGTGAGGCCTGCATGACAATGACTGTTGTAAAAGGCTCTGAGACCGAAACTCAAAACATTTATAAATGAGTGTAGCAGAGATCTTAGTTAATTAGGATATAAAAAAAGGAAGGGTAGTACTAATCAAAGAGAAACCGATGCAATACCATATTATATTATTTTACTATCTTCAACATACGTTTTTTATGCACAATTGGTGATACTATTGTTTAATCTAGATGACAGCTTACCATAGGGCAACCTAGGTTAACATGGAGTGACAAACCACTAAGCAAACACAGTGCTGTTCAAATTATTTTTAATTGACGACTTCTTATTTTGATTACTTAGGATTAACTGCACTAATAAAAGCTTGTTTTAAACTGTAGTAGCATATGCATCGAAGACATACAAACTCCATTTTGTGTTTACATTTTTTATTTTATTTTGTGTGTGTATATCTCTTGCAATTCTGCAAAATTTACCCATGAAGTTGCAATACTCAGGTACACCATTAGATACTTAAGAGTGTGATCTTTCGGGGTCTGTTTTTGGATAAAGAGTATGTTGGTATTTTAGTTTGCTTAGTGGAACTTTTTAGCCCGTCATTGTTATCATGATTATCATCGTTGAATATGATTTTACGTTATATTTCCTATATTCATGTGCTCTGCTTACCGCTGCTCCTATTAGAGCACAAGGTGCAGTTGCTCAAACTCTCTCGCCACTCAGATGTGGCAACTCGCCATACTCGCCGTTGCACCCCTCCTCATCTCTCGCCACTTCTTCCCTCCTCGTCTGCACGACGAGCCCATTGCACCTGATTTTGTCAGTATTTTTTTTTCATTTTTTTAAATAGGTAAGTGTTTATATTAATGGTTTGTGAATATAATGTTTTGTAAACTTGTAAAGTTTTTTATAAAACTTGTAGTAATATTTTATAAAACTTGTAATGCTTTTTAGAGTATGAAATAAAAATAAATAAACACCTAAATGAAAATACATTAAACATCTAAATAAAAATACATTAAACATGGAATTGAAATTACATTAAACAACGTACGATAATTAAAACATTAAACAACGATTAAAATAAACTACGAATTAAGAAAATGAATCATCTGAGGCATAGCCCTCGTCACTCGAAGTGGAAGACTCTGATTCCTTAGGGCCTAACCCCATGGCCCATCAGTATTGTGCTTATCTGTTTGCCTGATCCTTATGAGCAGCTGCCCGATTCCTACGAGCAGCTGCCTCACATTCTTCGGCTTCTAGATACTCTCTCAAGACTTCAAGATCTTGCTCCAGGAGTTCTTCATCAGTCAACCCAAATGGATTGGGTTGGTATTCCACCGGTGGATTGTTTGCCCGTGGAAACAGAACTTCCGGTGGAGTGTTTTGTGGTTGATTCTCATATGGGAATACAGGAACAGATCTGCTGGTGGAGTGTTTTGTGGTTCGTCTTCATTTGGGAATATCGGAAAGAGATATTTCGGTGGGGTGTTATAAACAGATTCATTATCCGGTGAAGTGTTGTGTGACATTGTTGTATGAGTCATTTGTGAATTGCGTATGAGTTGTGTGTGAATTGTGTGTGAGTTACGTGTGAATTGTGTGCATCTGTGAATGGGTATTTAAATAGGCAAATGTTTGAAATTTGAATTTAAATTTTAAATAAATCCCGTCCGTGTCAATTTGAATTTGAATTTTACATATATCCCGCTCATTTTTTGAAATTTGAATTTGAATATTAAATATAATCCCGCCCGTAATTTGAAATTTGAATTTTAAGTTCAATATTAAATATTATCCCACTTGTTTTGAATTTTGAATTTCAAATTTTAAATTTCTATAAACCCCTATATAAAGCATACCATAACATACTATTCTTCACACACTTCAATATCTAAACCATTTCACAATGAATAATCGTTGGTCAATGGAAGAAGAAAACTTGTTAGCTGACATGTGGCTTGAAGTTTCCCAAAACAGAGACAACTACAATGAACGCTCTTTTTGGAATCAGGTTGTAGAAAGGTTCAACAATCAGTCTGACGGTGACCATCGTAACAAAAATATGATCACGGGTAAGTGGGCAAGACTTAGCAATGAATGTCAAAAATTCAATGATATTTACAAGCATTTGCAGCGTACGAGCCAAGACAACGATCGTCTCCAGAATGCAAAGAACATTTTTAAAGAACGCTTTGGTGGGAGAGGCTTCCAATATGTTCACGTGTGGTTCATTTTGAGAAACAACCCCATATGGAACAGAAGAAATGCTTAACGGTGTTTTATGTTTTGCATTTCCGTATCGTGTTTATTTGTTTTCCATATCGTTTTTATTTGTTTTCCGTATTGTTTTTATGTTTTCCCGTATCGTGTTTATGTTTTCCCGTATCATTTTTAATATGTTGTAATGTTACTTTAAGTTTGAATTTGAATAAAAAGCTTAACGGCTAGGTTCCCCCAAAATATCCTTACCCGATTACGTTTCGTACCATTATTTTACGTTTCGTATGTTTTTATTGTGTTGTATTGTATTTTTTATATTTAATGAAATGAATTTAGTTTTTTTTTTGAAAGGCAACAACAATATATAAACACTAAAGCCAAAAAAATAGTTTATTTAATGAAATGAAAAAAAAATAAAGTTGTAAGTGGTGGGCCTCAAATGAGTAAGTTGAGGTTAGTTGTTGATGAATGAGGGGTTTTAATCGTAAAAAGGATTTAAGGTGATGTGACATCCGTGAGCCCCAAATGAAGAGCTTGGGTTGCTCATTGCACCTTGTGCTCTTAAAAGCAAAATAAATATTTGTTCTTAAAAATCTGAACCCATTTGTTCAGAACCTGATATATTTTATTTATTTAATAAACAAATTTCTCCTTTTTTTCTGGTGACGATTGTGTTGGTTGTTTCGTGTTTCTGTGTTCCCAGATTAGGATTAAGATAATCAATGAAGTACCGGATATTCACTTGAAATCGTGGTATCACTTTCCAATAGAAACTATTCGACCCTATGCCTGGGTTACACGAATATCTCTATGGGATAAGACCAAGTGATGTTCTTGTTTTAGGCACAAATCAAGAACCTAATCATATTCAAGTGTTTAGGGTTTGTGTTCATCGTCTTCATGCAGAATGTTGTGACCTCTATTTATAATAGAGTTGACTCAAACCCTAGCTCATGGAATTATGTATAATTAACGGCCCATTAATTATAACATAATACTTTCCATAATAGTAGGATTCAGTGGTTAAAACCGAGCAGTACTTTGAATCAGCAGAATCTAGCAGCAGAGTCTAGCAGCAGATTCAACTATCAGCAGATTCTACTAGCAGCAGATTCAGCAGAATCCACTAGCAGCAGATTCAGCAGAATCACACTGGTATAACCATAATTGAGTCAGGGTGTTCACGGACCAAATGGGTGTACACTTCGCACCTCCAAACCCATTACCAGGTGTGAACTCATCCCTCAACTGCACTAAAATTTTCCAACAATCCTCCCCAAATTTAGTTCACTTCCTTTGCATGAAAAAATAAACATTAAACAAAACAAGTGCATAAATGAAAATATCCTGAGGATTGAATTTCCACATTAGTACATATACGTTCAAACATTCGAGAATCAGGGTGTTCAAAGAATTGAACCCTTCAACCCATTTGAATACCTGAAGATAAATACACACGAGTTTTTAAACACTTAAATACTCCTGACACTATTACAAGCCATGTGTCC
>LBNU01027255.1:11413-27880 GCA_014162995.1 Artemisia annua | reverse complement strand
TTCACTTGAAATCGTGTTATCACTTTCCAATAGAAACTATTCGACCTTATGCCTGGGTTACATGAATATCTCTATGGGATAAGACCAAGTGATGTTCTTGTTTTAGGCACAAATCAAGAACCTAATCGTATTCAAGTGTTTAGGGTTTGTGTTCATCGTCTTCATGCAGAATGTTGTGACCTCTATTTATAATAGAGTTTACTCAAACCCTAGCCCATGGAATTATGTATAATTAACGGCCCATTAATTATAACATAATACTTTCCATAATAGTAGGATTCAGTGGTTAAAACCGAGCAGTACTTTGAATCAGCAGTACTTTGAATCAGCAGAATCTAGCAACAGAGTCAAGCAGCAGAGTCTAGCAGCAGATTCAACTATCAGCAGAATCTACTAGCAGCAGATTCTACTAGCAGCAGATTTAGCAGAATCACACTGGTATAACCATAATTGAGTCAGGGTGTTCATGGACCAAATGGGTGTACACTTCGTACCTCCAAACCCATTACCAGGTGTGAAATCATCCCTCAAGTGCACTAAATTTTCCAATAGATTGTAAGTAGTATATTGAGCTGTATATCACTATAATGAAGTTTGTATACATATTGTCTCTTTGTTATGCAATTTGATCATGATATATATAATGTCTCCTGAGTTTATTTACTGAAGTTGATGTCAATGTTACATACTACTAGTACTATATACACCACAGATGCTCAAGATATTTTTATTTTTAGTTTTTCTATTTATTGCGTAAAACAGGTAGGTTCTATTTGCACCCCTAACAACTTTCTTCCTTGTTATAACATGCTTTCACATTCATTTTCAAGGCATACATAAAACAGCCTTCTTGTAATATACCTTAACTACTGAACTTTAACTATTGTGCACGTTTTTATACTGATGAACTTAAATGTTGTTATTTGCAAATAAAAATGAACTAATTTTCTAAATATCTTGTTATTTGTTTAAATCGTGCATTTTCTGTTTCTTTCTCTTATATCACTTGCCATAAATTCCGCTCAACAACATTGTATTTTGAAAGTCCTTATGCCTTGTCGTCTTTGTATCTTGCTTTGAGATGCTTTGTAGTATTGCCAAGGTAACAAACTTCTTAAGTTTGAATTTTGATTTGAACTGATGAAGCAACTATTGTTGCTGCTACCAGTGGAGATCACGTCGGTTTTGCTTTTGTGATAGAATACTAGGTGTGTACTTTGGTTAAAATATTGTAGTGAAGTAAAAGATTAAATAGAAAGTTGACTCCCTATAAAAAAGCTTAAAAGATCATCAGGGAGTGATATGTGCCCTTTCCTTTTTTCCCTCACGATTAACCATTTATCAAGAGCATCAAGATGTGATGAACCTTTATTGATGGACATTATGAACATCTACTGATGAACATTTAGACTCCGATTGATGAAGATTTGATATTTGATGAACTTATAGGTAGAGTATTGATGAATTTAGATTTATAAAAAAAACTAGTGAACATTTTCTATTAATGAACATAGGCTAATAAATATAAAAACCAGCTACAAACATTTTATTGATGAACATAGATTGATGAATATTACTTGATAAGCAAAATAAGTTGGTTGAGCTATTGAAGATAACAACTCACAAAAAACTAAAATCACAACACTCACATCCCCAAATAACACCTTCAAACTCGGTTCTTCACAACTAAACACTCCAAATTTTACTAAGCCATATGGTAATTCTCATGTGAGCTTGAAACATAGTTTTATTTGATTAACATTCTGAGACTAA
This sequence comes from Artemisia annua, assembly GCA_014162995.1. NCBI lineage: Eukaryota > Viridiplantae > Streptophyta > Magnoliopsida > Asterales > Asteraceae > Artemisia > Artemisia annua. The sequence continues at coordinate 26,107 of LBNU01027255.1, read as the reverse complement.
CACTTATTTTGATAAACATTATGTGATGAACACTTACGTAATGAACATTCAGTGACAAACAATTGCATATTCAAAGTTTAGTTCATCACAATTTTAAACATTGTTCATTATTGTTAAAAAACATCACACTTTGATTTTTTTCATCAAAGATTGAATCTTTTATCCATTACTAAAAAATTTATATTCTAATGAACACATTGAAATTTCAAAATCGCAAATTTAATTCATTGATGCATTTCAGCAAACACTTTGTGGACACTCTCATGAAGACTTGACTGTTTCAAAATTAAGAAAAAAGAAATTAAGAATTTGATATCACCTGATGGGGTTTTTTAAATTAATAATTGGCATAGAAATTTTGTTTTAACTCCAAGTTAATGAAACCCTAATTTTGATGAACTTTGAAATTATTGAAAATTGTTGTAATCAGTTGCGAGTGAGTGGATTTATGATGCATTTGAACAAAAAACGGAATTTAATTTTGTTATTCTGAATGATTTGGAACTGAATTTGGGGAAAAGAGTTGTGAAAGATATGGAAATAGGGAAAGAAAAGAGGGTTGAAAGGGGTGGGAGGAGGAAAAAAGGGGTTGGAAAGGGGAAGAAAATGGCGAGCTGGGTGTTACGATCACACATCCGCCAAGTATGTGATTGGTTGATAGCTTATAAAGTCTAGGTGTCCCCTCCTTCTTTGATCTAGCTTTATAGAGTGAGTTCTACACCTACCTTTGTGGCTTGATTCGACCTAGTATGAGATGGGTTCGTATCAATTGGTATCTAGGATAGCCCTACCTTTTGATGTTCCAACACTCTGAGTGGTGGCTTGGACCCAAAAAGAAGGGCGCCAACCGTGACCAACATAGCCATGACCAACGAGCTTGGAGTGGTGGCCTATGGAGTGATGGCTTGGACCCAAAAAAGAGGGATGCCAACCGTGACCAATATATCCGTGACCAACGAGGACATTGGTTCTTCAAGTGTGGGGTATTGTTACGATCCCACATCGGCAGTTAGCATTTTGAGTAAAGCTCATATGCTACGACAGTTAACATTTTGGATCTGTAAAGCAAACTGCTTGAAAGAAAATAAGTTTGTAAATCATGAGTAAAATCTCATGTTGCTTTGGAATGTTTCAGGTAAAGCTCGAAGAAACTTTACAAGAGAAATAATTAACTGTGTGTCAACACTTGTTAAATAAAGATAAAATTAATGTGCTTAAGTTGAAAGTCCTTAACATGACCAAATCAGAGGAGCTCATATCTGAGCAACGGAAGCGAGAGCATGAGAAATTAATTTGGATATTTAACTAAAGATTACAAAGTATGACAAGAATTATTGATTCAAAATGATCCATGGAAAGTAGAATTCCTAGTATTGCAAGATTTAGTGGGAGGTATCAAGATATGGTACAAACGTACTTTGCCTCAGGGTTAAGATAGTTTAGCATGTAGAATGTGTAGATCTTGAGTTGTTGTAATCAAATATAGAATCCATGTGACTAAAAGATTTGAAAAGAAAAGTGGGATTTCAAATTAGGAAACGCGCTACTATATCGTGGTTTTAGGGGCTTGTACTGAAGTTCTCATGAACTTAGGAGAATCACTATTGATGAGTCAGATTTTATTTGTTAGATAATTCTATTTTACTTAAGTCTAATATGAATTACATCATTGAATACTAAGTTCGAGTGTGTCGCGATTTATTAAATCACTGGTACCAAACTCACTTAGATTTATTAAAAGGAAGACAATAATGAAAGAATTGAGAAGCGAGGCTCAAGGGTCCTAGGAAAGGATTAGTAAAAAAGGTTAACTAGTGATTACTCCTAGAACTTTTTGATACGAGCTTCAATTGCCAGAAGTCAGAAGTAATGTCATAGACTCGTGCAAATAAGAAGAGACGTTACTATGAAATTGCAATTTAGCGTATTCTGAATCAATGAATGAAAGACATTTAATTCTAAAAAAGGGTCCATAGTTGCTTATCATGGTGGGAGACCGAGATAAGTTAACCACTATTGTGAAAGTTATGATACTTTGGGCAGTGTATCAAGTTTCACATGCATTGTGCGGGGTAAATGTTGGACGTGATCAAGATTGAGAAGTGACCATGTTGATTCATTAGTTAATGGTGTTCTCGGATCGTGGGGTACTATCCTAAAATCCTAAGGAGATATGGTACTATTCATATTGGCTGCTCTATGCCTGAGATGCTAACGATGTTTCGAATTAGACTATCCATAAGAGCATCTGTCCGGGTAGAAAGTAAGGTATGTTGGGTATTATGATTATTTAGGAAGGCAATCTGTAACTCCAAATTAAAATAAGACTAGGGAGGATATTTTTTGGCCCCTTATGGTGAGATGATTTATGAGAGCATGGCCATGTGAAGTGTCTTGGAACACAACGGGAGATAAATCATTCATGGTAACCAGAAAGAACGAAAGTATTACTAGATTAACATATCCATGTCTGATACTTTCTGAAATATTAGAAAGTGCAAAGGGATATTGTAATATACCAAAACTTAGCTGAGGTGTTGCTGAAGTTTTTTGCAAGTCATTACGTGGGTATTTTCTTTGAACTAGATACTTCAATGTTTTGCTAGTAACATTTTCGTATTGTTAAAGTGGTGCTCGTGTTGTTGCTTTGCACAAGTGGGAGTCTGAAAGGATTAGTGTGCAAAGTACAACGTCTTTCACAACTGTCATTCATAGAAATGCCGATGGGTCACACTAGTGCGCACTAAATGGAACACGTAAGTTGGTAATGAGAAAAGAAGGACGGAATGAAATGGATATGGAGGGGAAATAAGAATATGGCTATATTCTCATAGAGGGGTAAAATGGTAACTATATAGGGTTTATCTGGGATAAATATATTTAAGTTAAAGGCAAAACTACAAACCCTAAGGTTGTGGAATATTTGGCCGACCCTCTTAAGGGGGCATTTGACTCCATCTCAAACTTGTTTTACTTAATGGATAACTATTAGGGACTTCTAGTGCAATTAGAAAAGTATTTGCATCCCCATAAATACAAAGGCACATAAAATAGAAATGATAACAATCATCTAAACCCTAACTCCCTCATCTCTCTTCCTCCTTGAATTGTCAACCGAACCTAAAAGGGTTTAAAACCCTTAAGTTAACAAATCGAGTTATTAGTTGATTCTTAAGTCGACTAACCCTGGTCGACTTGTTACTAGATCTTGTACTCTACAAGTTGCATAGGTACGTATGCCTAGTTCTACATGTGCAATACTGGTGGATACATGATGTAGTGCACGTGGTGATTCTCCCCAGGACGCACTAAAGTGTTCATCTCAAGTATCAATATCAAGAAGAAGGCGATTCTGTACAAGTCAAGAAGATCTAGGAGCTTACGTTGCTTCAGGATCAGGTAAGTAGTTGTTAAACACACTTTATACGTGTTAAATTAAGTTATATCTCTGATTAGGAGATCTGTCTATCAAGGGATTGGTCTGCATGGATTTATGTGTTTATTTTCTATTGTGCATGTTTTATAGGCCATGCGGATGACCACCGATACCATACACATTTAAACTGGTATACTTTCATGTTTGCTTGTTTTTAAGAATCCCAAACAACCGCATAGTCATTTATTTCTAGAAACATGCTTCTGCACATTCCATGTCATCATATTTTCATTGACTATGAAAAATAGGGGAAAAGGGGTCTTATGGTGTTAACAATTGACAAACTTTTTTGTTCCTAATGTTTTACAGGTAGACATGGAAATGGCAACTTGACAAGGATAGGTGCTTTATCCTGAAGTTACTTAGAGAGTACCAAAGGCCTTTATTCTAGTGGTATGTGAGTTGCCCACCAACCTAGAGGTTCAGCGTTCAAGAATCCCTGGAGGCATTTGTGAGGTATGTGGTTTTCGTTAAAAAAAAGAGAGTTGATCGATGAAATTTTTTTCCCGTAACAATGTTTTGAAAGAAATAAAGTGGAACAAAGATTGTTATACCTCTCCCTGGCTTTTGCGATTGTGGCGACAATCGAATACCAAACATCCCAAATTCAATTTTCTTAATATTAATCGTTTCTCTCATCCTATGATTAGTGTCTCAACTTTTGTTATCGTTACTGGTAGTCAGGTTTACGATTAGGGTTTATAAAATTGAGTAAGGTTGTCGAAGCTGTGAATTGTAAGTTTGAAAATACTCTCTATGGCTATTTTATTGGTAAAAGGATTGCCTTCCTAGTTGTGGAGTATTTCGTATGAAATTCTTGGGCTAAGTATGGTATTAAGAAGGTAATGATGAATGTAAAAGGGTTATTTTTCTTCAAATTTGATTCAAAAAAGGACGTGGAGGATGTGTTTGAAGGTGGTACATGGATGATTTGCAACATCCCTATAATTCTTAAACCAGGGATGATTAATTCAAGCTTATTGAAGATGGTCTAAGCCTTATTGTGACAAAGACTGATACTAAAAAAAATGCTTGATTCCTTCACAAGCACAATGTGCATGGAACTTGTGAGGATCTGTTTAACACCTTACTTTGTGTTGGTGATACTTTGAGTGTATGCTAACTAGCAAGCGGAATTCACTAGTTAACAATTAAAAGATTAGATGTGAGTAAATGTAATAGTAAACAATGAACAATGAGTAAACAAACTGCTTCAATATTATTGATATAATACGAGTGATCAAGAATATCACTAGGGTTACAACCTTGAAGCTAATACGTATAAAAGAGTTATTGATGAGATATCTAAACCCTAATCTATGATCTCCTTTTATAGACACAAGGAGTCCTTTACAAGTAATGAATAATCTATTCATATAGGATATACATAAAATCTTTTCTATACTTATCACATTACATGTTTATCCTAATCTGCCAGAAAACATAAGCTGTACAAACTATCTATAACTAACAATACTAACTAACTTTGTACTGTTAGTGTATTCTTCAGCAGTTGGAACTTGTCTTCAATCTTGTTTGTACTGATGCAGATAATTCTCAACAATCCTCCCCTAAACTTATGATTTCTCCTAAATTACTAAGTTTGTAGAATTATCTTCATACCTTTGATGATGGGGGGATTCTTCCAAACACTTCATCTCTTCCTTAATGCTTGTGTCTCTCTTCTGCACTGATCATAAATTCTCTGCAGCAACTCATCAATCTCTTCTGTTCTTTCTTCACATCTGAGCTTAACTGAAAGCATCACTATTAGTACTCCAGCTCTTAAAGGATACTCTCTTTCAGCAAGCATAAAGACATCAACTCCATCCTGTGTAGACACATGACGAACACTGCAAATGTCATAGGATTTCCACAGTGTGTTAATGTCATGAGCTTCAAACTTCCAGTATCTGTCACTCTTGTCAGGTTCATAAAGTCTTTGAAAATGAACCCATAACTCTTTTTCTTTGACATCTTGAAGATCACCTGATTTGAACTTGTTCTTCACCAACTTCCACAATGTACCTAAGTCTTCCCTATCACATGATCTGATAAGGTCTTCAAACTGAATAAAAGAAGCTGTTTCTCCTCCAAGTCTTGTAATCTTCCATGTTGATCCAAACTCATCAATGTGAATTTCCCAATCAACTATGGGATGTTTTATTTGAAGTGGCTCTAGATAGAAGTCTTTAGTCTCTATCATGATCATAGTATCAAGTTGTTCTTCAGTGAGATTCTCTGGTTAATCTTGAGGTTGATCTTCTGCAGGTTTGAGCTTTTGCTTCTTAGAAGATCTTAGGAATCTTGTGTTCTCCTCTTCAGAATCCATAGGGAGAAATCAGTGTTCCTCCTAAAAGCTCTGTAGTATAAGCTTTCAATTTCTTCAGGAGTCTTCCCTTTAAGCTGATACATCTTCCATCCAGCTTGCATACACAAGTATTTCTTCATTCCTGCAAGAACTTGAGCTTTTGAGGGCTTCCTTGGTCTCTTTTGCCCTTTCTTGATAGAACTTATCATGTCATCCAAAGCTTGATCATTCTTCATTGCAATAAAATCAGCTAACTGTGCAGACCTTTGTTCCACTGTGAGAGACCTATCTGCAAGAAGTTGGATGGCTTTGGTTTTGAATTCAGGGTTTTTGTTGATCATATACTCTATCTCATCTTCACTTGGTTGATAGGCCAGATTTGGATCATTCACCATTTGCACATTTGTAGCCTTTGAGCCTCCATAAAACTTGCAACATCATCTTCAGCTTTCTTCCTTGCAAGTTCTTCTTCCTGAGTCTTTCTTGCAACTTCTTCATCAAGAGCTATCTGTGCAGCAACTCTTGGTTTTACCTTCCTTTGTTGTAAAGAAGCTTCTCCTGCTGTCATATGAGCTTTGCCTTTCTCCTTTCTTCTCTTCTCATATTCTTCTTCTTCTGCATCTGCAGTACCTTCTTCAGTTGCACTAGCAGTACCTTCAATTGTTTGTACTGGTAGTGTTGTAGCAGCAGTACCTTCTAGAATTGAACCTGGTAGACTGGTTGCAGTATCCTGATTTTCTTTGAGACCATCCAAGTCTATGATTTATGTAGCTTCTTGAAGAATCTCCTCTGTATCCAGTTGTTGTTGAATCTCTTCAGTGTCTTTATCACCATCTCCCAGATCCATATCAGTACCATCACTCCTTTCTTTTTCTTCAAAATTTAATCTCCTCCCCTCAGTTTCTGAATTTGTTTTCCTCCCGTGTTTGGGAGAATCACCAAAATCATCATCTGAGTCATCACCTTCTGAGCTTGATGAAGATTCAGCTATGTGGGTCTTTCTCTTGGCTTTAAGTAGCTAGACCTCTTCCTTGAGCTTCTGAACTTCTAAAACTAGAGAAGTAAGAACTTTGGTGTGCTGCTTCTTTGTGGTAGCCAAATCAGCTTCCAATTTTGACACCTGTTGAGAGAGTTTGGTACATAGTTCCTTCAATTCCATAAAGTTAACACTACCCTCAGCACTTCCATCTGTGTTACCAGTTAATAGAGGTGCATCATGGAGCATTGGCTCAGTGTCTTCCCTAGTTGGACTAGAAAAGACTCCACCACTTATACCTAAACCATGAGGTTGAGGCACAGTGAATGTTGCCATAGAAGAAGATACATTTCTGTGTCTTCTTCTATATGTTTGTGAAAAAATGGGAATGTAGGTTGTTATTGGGACAACAATGGGTGTGATTTGAGGATCAGTTGGGTTTACTGACCCAGCACCCTGTACCTGTGATAGAAAAGCAAGCATAGGTTCTGATAAAGGCTTTTCTTCCCCTGACCATCCTTGGGTTTTCATAGTCATATTTTGAAAAACTTTTTGCTACAAACAATGAGTGGGCAAAATTCTTTTATGGGGAAGCAAAATGATTTGTTTTGCTTTAAGAATAAGTTGGACAAACCTTGGGTACATTAAAATTTTAGATGAGGAATCCGCATTCTTCAACATGCTTTCAAAAATCAATTTAGAAAAATTATATTTTTCATGTTTTGAAATACACACAAGAGCAATAGCAATATTGCTACTAAATTGCTCCCATGATGATCGTTTGGGGCTTAAGCAGTGAAGAAGTGTATGTATCAAAAATCTCCAATTAGGTGAAAAACAACCTTTGTTAAAAGTAAGTTTGCCATTAGAAACATCATACCCCAATTTTGAAATACCAATTAAAATATCTGTGTTGGCCATATCTATGATACTACCAGAGTCATCCAATCGAAGATGCCTTCTCAAGGATTTCTCAGTAACATAGAAGAGTTCACCATCCACAGTTGCACTTAGTGCATTGATTAGGGTATCCTCATCATCATCATCCTCAAGTGTTATGGCTTTTGCAGTAAGCCGAAACTAATTGAGTTGTGAGGAATAGAGTGTGGGACTTACAGTGAGTGCATAGCTGAAGTAAGAATGGTTGAGATAATCAATAACTTCCCAAAACTTGGGTCCATCCTTTTCCTCTGTTTTCTCCAAGTAAGCAACTTCGTTGTGTTGATCAGCAAACTTGAGTACAACCATTTGTAAAGTATGATTGTGATCAAACGAGTGAATGGATGTATGTGAATTGTAAAATTATGAGAGCCAATTGAGTTCTTGAGTTAAGACTGTTAGGGTTTGAGAGTTATGCGTAAAGAAGAATTATCTTTTTAGAAAGAAGTTATCTTTGGTAAAAAGAATATTGTAAATATATAAAGAGATAATTCACATTTATTCAACCCTATAATCATGGTAACAAAACGGTTTTTACTCAACGGCTATAATTAAAAATCTGTTACTGACACAACAGTTGTAACGGCTAGATCACCAGTACAAACTTTACACTATCAGTACTAACTTTGAACTAGCAGTACAAACTTTTTCAAAAATTTTCAAGAGCAGTAGGAACATAAAATAGGTTGAAAGTAGACTGCTCCATCATAGTTTTTAGTAAACTAACAGCTATCGGATTTAATTAGTCTTTACCATTAGCCGTTTGCTATGGACTAGCCAACTCTTCACTGTGAGATATGGTGAGTTGATAACCATTAGTTTTTGGTAAACTATCAACCATAAACAGATTTGTTAAGTCTTTACCAAGAGCCATTTGCTTTAGACTAGTTGGTTCTTATGTGGGTTAGACATGGTGAACCAATGACCATTTGTTGTGTGATAAGTAACACACTATTCCATTCCAAAGCACACCATATCCATTCCAAGTAAAAACATCTTTTCTTGCCTGCAAATGTTAGTCTAAAACCAAAAAAAATACACACAAAGCATTTTCCATTGTAATAGTTAAGAACAAAACTAACAATGCATAATGACAAAAGCAACTAAATTTTTGGAGCCCAAGCCATTACTGACTTGATTCTACCTCTTTCATCCATGAAAGTATGTTTCTTTAAAACCATGGATGCTTTGTCACCTTGTATTGGTCTCCAAACCCATTGTGTTGTGGCTTTCATGCCATTTCCCATATTACCCTTAACAGCTTTCTTTTGCCTATCAGTAGAAACTTTTGGCCTAACAGTGGGAACTTTTGGCTTAACATTTTCAACTTTCGGCACCCACTTACCTAGCTGTTTTATTGAAAAAGGACTTGTTAATTGTTTGAGCTTGCTTATTATTTGAAGAATTTGGTTTTGCTCTTGAAACAGTTGGTCTTTAATACAGTTTTGCTTTGTCTAGCAGGACAAAATTGTTTTGTGCCAAAATTTAACATAACTGCTATGGGTATCATATTAACATTAGAGTGAGTTTGATTTGAAACATAATTGTTCACTCTATCTTGTTTATTCCCAAATACCCTTGTATCCCTTGAAGTCACCTTTTTCCATGGGTTATTTTCACAATATGCAGCAAAATGGTCAAAACTACCACATACAAAACAAGTTTTGTTTTGCATAACCAAATCACTACATAGCTATTGAGATTTCATATTATTCCAATTTCTTTGATTACCTCTAGGTTGTGACCTGTACATCTCTGCATATCTAACATTATTCCTAACTGGTTTTACTCTTTCTTGTTTGACCACCTTAGGAACATCATGAATTTCTACCTTAACCTTAGGCTTAGTTGCTGGAACAAACTTGATAGGGTTTGTTTCATTAGAACTTTTGGGCAACTCTTCAGCCTTGGTTTCATTAGTGCTTTCTTGTGCCTGATGACCATAACCTGGAAATTCAAGGTCCTTAAATTCTTCTAAACCAGTATTAGCTAAGTCAATACTTGGTGGCACAAACATACCTCTATGGGGAGGTGCAACAGCCTTGTATCCTAGTCCAGATTTAGCTTTATGAACTAGTTGAGATTCAATTATCTTTTGTACACCTTTAGATGTGTACTCAAAAGTGTCTACACTCAACTGAATATTTTCTTTTCGCTCTTTTAACTTTGCTAAATCTTCCTTAAGCACACAGATTACAACATCCGTGTTTTCTAAGTCTCTTTTTAAAGCTATATCATCAGTTAAAATGGCCTCATTTTATCTATAGAAAGCAAGTTGCTCTTCTACTATACCTAAACCTCTTTTATGGTTTTGTAAATTATAGTAGGTATTATTAAGCTCAACTTTTCGACTATCATATTTAGCCTTAAGTTCTTCTAATTCTTTTAAAGCATGGCAAGATTTAGAACAACCATTAACATATACCTTAGAGTCAGAGAAGGCCATCAGTGCAACTTCATTGTTAGCTTCCTCTGTTTCCATAAAGCTCCAATCAAAAGCAGCTTCATCAATAGCTAACATAGCCTTGGAAGAAGGCTCTTGCACAGTCACTTCCTTTAGGTTACTCTTCTTGTAACCATCCCTGTATTGTTGCCTTGGACCTCTGCATTCTCTGGCAAAATGTCCTCTCTTTCCACAGTTGTAGCACTCTACCTTGGACTTATCATAACCAGCAACATCTCCTGAGTTAAAAGTGATTTTCTTACCAGTTCTTTGGAAATACCTTTTAGCTCTTATGCTTATCAAAGCTAACTGCCACTTTAGATCCATTGCTTCCAAATCATCATCATGTATTTGAAGCAAGTTATCATTATATATGTTGGCATAATCAGCTTTGCTAGCTACAAAGGCATAGATGGTATCATCACTTAAGCCAGCATAGCTAAGTTGTGAACTAGTTGTACTAACTTTTGTGCTTGCAGTACTAACTTTAGGGTTAGCAGTACAAACATAAGTGAGATCATCTTCATCATCTAAACTGCAATATTTTGTAGATGATAAGAATGCAATGTTTCCAGATGCTGTGCTTGTATTCCCTGACTTTCTCATCTTTGGCTCAGCAATCTTGAGGTTGTTGTAGAGATCATTGAGAGTCATCTTCTCCAAATCTGGTTTGTGTTGATAAACAACCACATAAGTTTGCCATTCAGAAGGCAAACTATTTAAGAACTTCATGTTAAGGTCTTCTTGGGGAATAGTGACCTTCAACACAGCCAGTTGGCTAACAATCTTCTGCAACCTGCTAAAGACATGATCAAGAGATTCATTGCTTGTAGCGGTGAAGTTCTCATAGTTTTGCTTCAGTAGGGTCTTCTGTGTTTTCTTAGTGGCTTCATTCCCACCAAATCTTTCAAAAATGGCTTCAAAGAGAGCCTTTGATAAGTACCGAAATTCAAAACTTGATCATTAGGCATAGCCATAAGCAAGAGATGCTTAGCCTTGAGATCATTCCTCCTTTTGGCTCTTTCATCATTGGTGATAGGTTCAACATTGTGCTGAATTGTCTTGGAACCATCAATATTAGTAACTTCAGATGTAGATGGCTTCCATGAATCACCATTCTGGATGATTTCCCATAGTGCATAATCCTGCACCATGAAGTATTGCTCAATTCTGAGCCTCCAAAGATCATACACATTCTGCTTGAGTATGGGTAGCTTGGATGTTGTTTAGGATGATTGAGTAGTCTTCATGTCCATCTTCTTGTAAGTAAAACAAGAAATTTATCTTCTGGATCTTCTAATTCAAAGTATCAGAACCTGGCTCTGATACCACTTGTGAGGATCTGTTTAACACCTTACTTAGTGTTGGTGATACTTTGAGTGTATGCTAACTAGCAAGCGGAATTCACTAGTTCACACTTAGAAGATTAGATGTGAGTAAATGTAATAGTAAACAATGAACAATGAGTAAACAAACTGCTTCAATATTATTGATATAATACGAGTGATCAAGAATATCACTAGGGTTACAACCTTGAAGCTAATACGTATGATAGAGTTATTAATGAGATATCTAAACCCTAATCTAGGATCTCCTTTTATAGACACAAGGAGTCCTTTACAAGTAATGAATAATCTATTCATATAGGATATACATAAGATCTTTTCTATACTTATCACATTACATGTTTATCCTAATCTTCCAGAAAATATAAGCAACACAAACTATCTATAACTAACAGTACTAACTAACTTTGTACTGTTAGTGTATTCTTCAGCAGTTGGAACTTTTCTTCAATCTTGTTTGTACTGATGCAGATAATTCCCAACAGAAGTGTGGGGCCGTAGTAACTTCGCTCGTGCTTTAACTGAGATTCAGGATGAAGATTAGTGTAAAGGAGAATTTGACAATTTCTATTCCTCTACTTGACGGGTCGGGGTTTTCTAAAGATATTGTTCGAGTGGAATATGAGTGGAAGACACTATAAATGATTTTTGAGCATACACTTGATCAATGTCAAAAAAGATGTAGCTCTTTCGGCCCCAGCTGTTGAACGAGTTGTGGGAAATTTGAATGATCGTTTTCAAGTTGTGAGGAATAGGCGTAATAATGGGAAGAATGGTCATGCGAAAGGCGGTTCGAAAGGTAGTCTAAGTGCGGGGTCCAAGCTCCGATATCAACCAAAAGAAAAAACGACTACTTCTAAGACTCATAGCATGTGGTTAATACATCGAATAAATATGACGTACTATTGAATGAATTTGACACCGTCCTAGAGGAGAATCAATCAATTGGTAAGGAAACTAGAACGAGGAAAAAGCAAGAAGACGTGGACGCTGGTGATGGTAGCAAGGGTGAGGTGGAGAAAATTGATAATGAAACTAGAAAGTTTCTGGCATCGGGAAGTGGAAGTGGATCTGGGACCAAGAGCTTGTATGAACAATGGAAGAAAACAGTGGGTAATGCTTATGACCCATATATTGATGATGTCTACGATGATCATGGTATCTCTAAAGAATAATAGGCTTTCTGTGACGCTTGGGAGATCAAGGTTCACGGTCGCAAGAAAAAGTAGATTATATTTGATGGTATGTTGAGTCAATTGTAATCTAATCATATTCGTGTCTTCGTTATAAAAGTAGTTTGCTTTGTTATTCTACTCTTACCCCTTATGTAACGGGCTGAGATGTAGGATTCACCCACATCGATTGTACTTAAACCTTTTTTGGAGTAATACATTTACCGAAGAAACCCTTTACCAAAAAAAGAGACGAAGTGGAAAAGGGCAATACGGAGGAAAATTTGTATCTTTATATTGAAAGTTCAACGAAAAAGGCTTCACCATATTGGTATGGAATAAACTCAATATTTTGTCCGCATTGTAGAGATGAAAGATTGAAGTATTGGATCATTGTTTTATACATTGCTCTCGAGTCATCAAGTGGTGGAAAAGTGTGTTCAAATGGTGATATATGGGAGATTGTAATTTCGGGTCAACTGATGACATCCTAGCGCGCAAGGGGAAATCAAACTGTAACAAAAAACAAATGTCTATTTCGTAAGCAGTGTCTTTGTCGATGCTTTATCTTATATGGTGTGCTAGAAACAAAAGGGTGTTTTAAAATAAAGTATCGAATTTAACAACCATTTGTAATGAGCTTTAAGTTACGTCATATAATGAGGTGTCTATAAGAAGTAAATGTACTATCAGTTCTTTGGTTAGAATGGTGCATGGACTCGTGCCACGCATGCAAATCCTGATGTGTGATTCAATGGGATGGTTGTTGGTATCGATGAGTCAAGTTTATTTTCAAATGATACTTTTCAATACTGTGAAAATCTTTCTAATTATTTTTGTTCTCCCATTTTGGGTTTTTTAACCGACTAAGACAATGTGCAGCTATTGATATACTTGAAGCGGGCCTTCTCATGTATCAATTGTGATTGGGTCATTCGTAGGTGGTAAAATTGGTTTAGAGGAGTTTGTATGAGTGGTTTGGGTCATTTGTAGGTGGTAGAGTTTGGTTGTATGTTTCCTATTTATTGGTTTTGCTTTTGTTGTATATTTTGTTTACTTTTACAATTTTATATAGGAAATTGTGATTTCTAAAAGAAATCACAAATATCTCAATCCTATTGTTAAATGGATTTGTTTAAAGAGTGTCGTTGACTTCGATAAATACATCAATCCTATTGTTAAATGGATTTGTTTAACGAGTGCCGTCGGGACACTTGTTAAAATATATTAATTAAAGAGTAAATTACAAAAATCGTCCCTAAAGTTTGGTCCGTTTGCATGTTTTGTTCCACACATTTCGAAACTGCAAGAATCGTCCCTAAAGTTAACCTTTGGGACATATATCGTCCTTTTGGGGCATATATCGTCCCAAATATTTTGAAATCTTAGGGACGAAACATGCAAACGGGCCAAACTTTAGGGAAGAAACATGAAAACGGGCCAAACATTAGGGACGATCCATGCAGTTTCGAAATGTGTGAGATGAAACATGCATATTGGCCAAACTATGAGGACGATTTTTGCAATTTACTCTTAATTAAACATAAACTTTTCTTTTCGATTAGAAAATTCATTTATTATAAATTAATTAAACTTGAAAATTACCTTAATTAGTTATTTTTTATTTAAAGAACATCAAGTTTCTTTGTTTAAATGTATAAAACAATGCTTCAAGGACACGTGTTAAATAATCACGTTTTAAATATATTTTAGATCTATAAATTAGGTCTTGTGTATGATTTAAGATCATTTGAGAACAAAACATTTCTTACATACAAAGGGACTAATCTCCACCATCCATCTTCCCTCTATCTTTATTTGATCTAATGGATGAGATTAATCCCAACAATTTAAAAAACCCACTTTGATCATTTTTTTTTCAAATATTAATATCTTTCAAACCGTTTATCGTTAAACGAAAAAAAAATATGCCGTTACGACGAGCATTTAATTATCTTTCTATAGATAGGCACTTTGATATATTTTCGACAAATTTTTTTTCGTTTTTTTCACGTTTTTTTTTCGTGGCCGAAAATATCACATGTGATATTACATATCACATGTGATATAT
>LBNU01027255.1:0-11352 GCA_014162995.1 Artemisia annua | reverse complement strand
TGAATATATTATCTTTAAGTTTTGGTTTGCCCAATTATAAAATATGCGTATCTTTGACTAAATGATGTTGGTTTGTGCTAAGAGGTATGGTACTTTTGTGTGTATATAAGTATTATTAATCATTACTATTAATAAATGGCTTAATTATTATTATGTATATTTTTGTTCCTTGTTCGCAGTTCTTATGTTTTTACCAAAAATTAGGAAAAGCAGTTAAAAGGGCTCATCTGGTATATTACTGAATCTGGCTTCTAGGGGGTTTTGAAGGCCGGATAAAGTTTCCAGCTATTTGAATTATTCAATTTTAAATTTCAATATGACGACCTTCCCTAAATGCTAGATAGAATCATATTTTCTAAATATGTATTTATGTTTGAGCTTAACTTCTATTAGACGGGTTTATATTAAACATAAAAACATGATGTTAGTTAATTAATAACATTGATTCGATTTAGATTGGAAAATATAGTACAGCATATGATGCCTGATTACATTTCACGTATGATTATTGAATCTTGCAATCTTAGTCTAATATATATATATATTATATATATACATATATATATATTATATAATATATATAATACA
This sequence comes from Artemisia annua, assembly GCA_014162995.1. Classification (NCBI taxonomy): domain Eukaryota; kingdom Viridiplantae; phylum Streptophyta; class Magnoliopsida; order Asterales; family Asteraceae; genus Artemisia; species Artemisia annua. The sequence goes on along the minus strand of LBNU01027255.1, from coordinate 10,764 downwards.
TATATAGTATATATATAGGGTCACTGTTCAATGCCAGAAAGCCATTTTTTTTTTTGTACAGAACCTACAGAACCACTTTTGACCAATAGAATTTAATATAATAAATAATTTTATTAAATTTAGAAAGGGTATAATAGTAAAATGTATTTTCACCTTTCTTTAATGTAAAAACGTTTTTTGTAAACCTCTTCATTTTCAGAATTCAAATTTTTTTTATTTTTTTCAATTCATTCGTTATTTTTTTTTTTTTTTATTCTATATATATTTCAACATGCTTATTTTCAGAAAAAAAAACTAGTGCATATATGGTTTTTTTTTTAATATTGTTAATTTCAAATGTTTGTAATGCATATTTTTTTGCTTTATAAAGGTAATTGCGCGTATTTTTCTAGTGTATATTCTTTAATTTTCAAGCTTTATAACCAAATACATAAACACATACGTGTAACCTCTAAATTAACAAATCAAGAACATAAATATCATTATTTTTGTTTGGTATATTAAAAAAAATACAATTCAAAACAAAAGTATTATCAAAATTATTACAACATATATGAACGTCTTCTAAAAACATATATGCACACATTTCGAGAACATATATGCACATTGCGTTTCCTCGTCAAAATCATAAGAACATATATGCACGGCTTCGGATAACATGTATGCACGGTTTCTTAAAACACAAGTCGTCGATCATCTCGAGTACATGTGTGTTCATCCACTTCTAGTTCTTCAATGAGATCATCATCTTCATCAAATCTGAAACAAGTATACACAAAAACAATTAAACCACAAACAAATAGGAAACGATCATAACTCATATGCATAATCTAAAACACATATGCACATTTTAGTTTATAAATTAACTGGACTAATTCTTAAAAAAATACCCTTTTAATCACATCCAAACACCACTGTTAATCACCCCTATTAATCACATCCAAAACACCCCCTGTTAATCACATCCAAACACCCCTGTTACATACTAAATAAACATACATGTTCATGAAGAACATGTATGTTAAGTAACTAGATAAAACATTCATGTTCATGAAAAACAGATATGTTAAATTAACAAATTGATACAATAACGAATTGAAAGCAAGATATATGAATACCTTATTATCAAATCAGTTGTAATGGGAACCATTTTTTTTTCCAAAATCCATTTCCAGCAACAATATTTTTTCAGATCTAAACTAATATAATAAAATTCGTTTTACATATATTTAAGCAAAAAAAGACTACAAAATCAAAATTGGTTGTCATATACACGAACAAAAACATTGAATTAAAACCACTTACCCTTATACAGGGATTCAAACATGTATTGTTGAATTCGTCTCTGGTAGATTCGCGACACGTTCTTGGTGTTTCGGTTATGGTGGATTTGCGAATCTGTTGTACCAGTTACACAGATGGGTGAAGGTGGGGCAATGGATCGTTGGTGGTGATCTGATGAAGAGAGGCGTATTGCATAGAAAAAAGAGATTTTTTTTTTTAATATGTGACCTAATATCATGCGGATCAATTTATTGAAAACATGGGATGCAAAATTCCATTAGTGCCCTTCTACCTTTTATGAGCAGTTAAATGAGTTTTTGAATAATTACAGTAATGCCATCACCAATTACAACCATTGATTAAAATAATTAATGGCCAAGATTTGTTTCAAAGGGTTCTGTAAAGTTCTGTACAAAATTTTGGTTCTGCATTGAACGCTACACTATATATATATATATATATATATATATATATATATATATATATATATATATATATATATATATATATATATATATATATATATATATATATATATATATATATATATATATATATTTTCATACAAAAAATCCTATTTATCTTCTTGTTTACAGGAACTTGACAAGTGCAAAAAATAATGATTTAAATGAAAAGAGATAAGGAGCGGAATACGCATGTCAGTTTTTTTTATATATAAGTATGAGGATAAGTATGCAAAAAACGTATAAAAGTATAATAATACTCTTAAAAGTATTTTGTAGGTTGAAACATATCGATGTTTGACTTTTGTTTAGGGGTTGGGGAAGGGCTCTTTTGTCAATTAAGTTGAAATTGGTTCAATTCATGCACTAATCAAGTCTTAAGACATTTTATAATTATTAATTTTGATGACTAATCTTCGAAACAATAACAATTTTTTAAATAATTTTTAATCTTATTTTATTTTGATTTTCGAGGACTTCATCCATGTTTTTATAAGTTGATGCTCCGTTCCTTTTAAAATAATATGCTTAATAATGAGTCATCTCGTTTTAAGTTGTTTAAAACTCTTGAGCATTTCTCTTGTAATTACAACTTGTATGATTCTTTGAAAACAAAAATCAAAAGTTATTAGAAATAATGATAATACTTTTCAAATAAAAAAATCATTCTAAAGAGTAAAGACTATTCATAAGCTCTTATTTAACTAAGAGCAACTTCAATACAAAAGTTTTTTTTTTTTTTTTTTTTTTTTTTTTTTTTTTTTTATTTTATCAAGTTTTTTAAAAAACTTTTTGCCCTTGCAACTAAAAGGTTTTACAAAAGCTTTTTGTGAAACACTTGGTGTTTACCAAGCTATTGGTAAAAGCTTTTCCACTCTCACCATATCATTTAAATACAATTGTTTACAAAAGCTTTTGTAGATGTTAGCATTGGAGTCAACATTTGTAAATGAATTTATAGTATTCAAACATTAGTGAAAAAGATGATTCAACAAATGCAAAAAACTCATTTGAAGTTTGAGCATTGTAGATGCTTTAACAATACTACATCCAAAACAGTCGGCATGTCCAAAATTCAAAAGTGCCATAACTGTTTTTTCCCTTTTATAACATTAATTTTTCTCACCATATCGTCTATCTAACATTATTTTACAAATATTTTCAACAAGATTTGAACTCAGAATCATTATCCGTGACGTTCACATTACCATTGCGTCAAAAGTTTCGACTATAAAAAGCACTAAGATAAGAATGAATAATGTCATAAACTTTACAAAAAATTAGCGGATATGGTTATCTTTGGCACATGTGTTTTTCATATTATAACATAATCATTGTCGTTGAAAGTGTCTATACATGTAATATCCACATAACAAAAGAAACCAATCTTACATGCCAATGATGCCATTGAGACAAGGACATAAGAAAATAGTCCATATCTTATTTTTAATTAGATTAGGCCATTTATCGAGAAAGACAAGTTTTGTAGTAGTATATAAATTGATCATGTGGTCCTTTTAATTGATTTTGCTTGTTCACTAAAGCTTGATCTTCAATGATAGCAAAGGCAAAAGATCTACTTTTGTGACACACTTTTGATGTCAGAGTAGAATTTCAACTCATGGCTAAGCAAATAATTGATTTTGATTGTGGTTTGATCTACAACTCAAAAAATATTTCGGATTTAGGGAACGTAACAAAAATGAAAGGTGTCGAAAGTTTTGTCAAAAATCAAAATGCCGTTAGTCGTATACTATGCCCATCGTAAGGTTTTTGTTTACAAAAGCAAAAATTTGTGTAATGTGATTCTAAAAACGGACTTTACCCGATTTAATTTCGTGTGAGTGTGAGTTCAAACATCACGTACTAGTAAAAAAAATTCAAAAACCGTGATTGAAAAAGAAAATAAATGCTTACTTTTTTAGAGTTGCAAATGAGTTGGATATCGATTGTAAGCACTAAACATTACTTCCTCTGTCCTAATTTATTATGAATTTAAGTATTTTTGTTGGTTTTATATAATATTTGATGAAAATTATATCAATTAAAATACATTTAAAACTCAACACATGTATTTTGCATTAAGTATATTACATAACATAAAATAAAATAATTAAAGTTGAAAAAGAAATATTTCAAAATGTCAAAATTAGACAAATAAATTAAAGCCGATAAAGTAAAACAAAGTTAATAAACTCAAGCAATTGAATAATACTTCCTCGTTTAACATTCAATAGTTATTTAATTGAAATATATTCTTTTCCTGATTTTTTTTCTAGAATCCCTCAAAACTATTGAAAATGGAACATGAACATGACCCCAACAGGCAACAACAATACAGCATGCATGCTCAAGAAAATCTTGTTTCTTATTTCTTTTAGAAAGAAAGAAAAGATACATGCATAATATAAAATTACGAGGATTGCTACATCCACACACATTAATTTTACAAAAAGCAAATTCATACAAGGAGGTGACAACATTGATTGGTGTATTTTGATACACTTTCTCCCTCTTCTCTTTCATCACACCAATCACATGTTGCCACCTCTTTTGTGTGGATTTGTTTTTGTAAAATGTATGTGGATATAGCAATCCTCTAAAATTATAGATATCAATTATCATTATTAATTAGTGTTTTACAATACACGTTTTAGATGAATTTACACTAAAAGTTCCTCTTTGCTTTCTGAAATTCATGGGAAAGGATTCGGCGAGAAGTAAAATATGAAGTGGCGAAAAATGATTATAACCACATATTTGATATGGAACGATTTGATTTAGATGCATCTTTATTCATTTAGATCCACCTCTTTGAAATTACAAAGTTATTTTGAAGTGAAAATAGTGCAAATTGATTTTTATGATTTCGTCACATGTAAAGAAACAAGTTAAAAGAGAAATCACGAAATGCATCTAATATATGTATATGCATATAATTAAAAGCTATAAAACACATTATAATGCATCTAGAATGATAGAGATGTTTCTAATTTAGGTAGGTGCATATCGGATATACAAGTATAGTTATTTCTCATACTTTTTAATTTAAGATTTTACTTCTCATTTGTATCTAAGGCTATGTTTGGCGTGGAGCTTTTTTGGAGTTTTTTGGGGCAATGAGCTGTGAGTAATGAGCTTTTTGATTTTTATTGTTTGTTTAGCAAATGAGGGGTGAGCTTTGCAATTTTTTAAGAATGTTCATTTTTACAATGCTTCTTTAAGAAGATGTGAGCGATGAGCTGTGAGTTGTGGCACCTGCTCACAGCTCACTGCTACTTTTACCAAACACACCGTAACTCTAAATACTATTTTCATAAATTTGGTATACAAGTTCCCAATTTTTTTATTTTTTTATTTTTTTTTTTCACAATGGAGGTTTCCCTATAACAACTTAAAAGGATCTAATAATAATGGAAGTTATAACCGTACATGGGAAATAAAAGAAAATCATTTTTTCCTTCTAAGAAATACCCTTAAATGATAGTCGTAATCCTGAAAATAGTTCAAATTTTCTTACAGAATGGTGGTTTTCAACTTTTTATGACCAAACTTTTGTACCTATTTTAGCTCAAATTCATAATTTGCCTAACTTGAATATGCCATTCGATTTTTGTAAAGATTTTCCAATGAGCGACAGAAACTTCTAAGTTGAAAAAGTATACGAGATTGCCATTCAATTTTTCGACTTCCAATCTAATATTAGTAAGGAAATTTAATCAACGTATATATACAAGGTGATGTAATACGACTTTTAGTCCCACATAGGTTAAAGGAAAGAATCTATGCTACCTCATCATATACCACAATCTCTACAAAATTAATTTTCTTTAGCGAACTGAAAGTTTAATGTTTCAAGCTCAAGTGATAAAACTTGATATAAGTTGCTTAGAAATATGATACATATCTATGAAAATCTTGAAAACTTTTAGTCCCACGTAGGTTAAAAAAGAAAACCTATACTATTTTATATACCTAAGAATCGTTATAATCATACTAATTGGTTTAGTATTTATTATCATACTATTCAGTGCAAACATGGAATTTAGAGCTAACCAATTTTTAAGCAATGTATACGGTGACTGAATTTTTAAGTTAACAGCATGGCCATTAAATATATTTTTGTCTTCCAATAGTAAGCAAATTCATCTAGTACTATCAAGCATGATGTTATTAAAACTTGTGTATTAGTGTTTGGCCTTATGTTACATACTAACATAAATGGATTATGCTAGTATTTTTGGGAGGGAATGGCATTAATTTTTCTTCCTATAATAAGTACTATAACGTACCATAACTTTTTTTTAGCTAAGTAGAAAGAAAATAACACAAATATCGAGTGTTTAATTATACAAAGAAGACATCTTTTTGAAAGAAAATAATTCGTGGACGCAAAATCGATTGTGGCTGTTATACTTCACATCCATTGTAGAACAAATATAAGAATTCTATGCTGCCTCTTATACCATAAATGTGTACTCACAATACGTGTTTGGTTTTAGTACTACTTTCAACGTACAAGAACGAATACGGTCTTCATCTTTGGTACATATTAGAGAATTATACAGTTCCAAACTTTATACACTTAGGAAACATTTTTATGACCTCTATAATTTTGTTATAGGCGATCTTCATCTTGGTACATAGAGAGATTTATACGAGTACCAAACTGTTATACACTTAGAACATTTTTATGATCGTTATTTTTGTTATAAGCGATCTTCATGCTTGGTACAGTAGTAGATTTATACGAGTGTCCAAACTTTATACAAATTAGAACATTTTTACTGACTCATTTAATTTTGTTATGACAGATCTGAAAGGCTAATGTTTATAAGGTCAAGTGAATAACAACTTGATATAGAGTTGCCTTAGAATATGATACCAGTATTTACAAAATCTTGAAAACTTTTTAATTCACATAGGTAAAACAGAATATATAGTGATAGCCTTATATAGCACATTGTGCATGCACATATACGTGTTTGGTTTAATATTAGATTTTCGACGTGTTGAGATGGAAATTGTGAAGCTAAATTTTCATCTTTCGCTTCGAGATTTATATGAGTTCAAACTATTTTATGCTCGGAATATTATATGAACCATACATCTTTCCTTTATCTTTATTGATCTAATTGGATGAGGATTAATCCAACAATTTTAAAAAACCACTTTCTATCATTTTTTTCAAATATTAATATCTTTAAACGTTAATCGTTAAAGAAAAAATATATAACGTTGCGACGGAGCAATTTAATTATCCTTCTATAGATAGGCACTTTGATATATTTCGACAGAATAAGTTTTTTTTTCGTTTTTTACGTTTCTTTTCGTGGCCGAAAATATCAATGTATTGTTTTTTTTGAATGAACACATATCACATGTGATATTACACTAAATATGCAATGTGAGTATTACATATCACTATGACATTTGATATTAGATTCAAATGTGATATCTTTCGGCCAACGAAAAAAACGTGAATAAAAACGATTTTTTTTTTTCGGAAACTATATCTAAAAGTGCCGTCTAAAGAAAGATAATTAATATGCTCGTTGCGATGGTGTAATTATTTTTTGCTTAACGATTAATGGTTTTAAGAGATATTTAGAATGAATAAAAATGGTGAAAATATTAAAAATTTGCTTTTAATCTCAACCATTGATCTCTTTTAATGATTGTGGGTGATGAGTCCCCTTTTTATATTAAAGAACAAGTTTTGTACTTTAATATCATTACTCGACTCATAAGATGCATATGTCTTTGGTTTCATATACAACTTTTCATAAACTAGGATGTGGGAGTGGTTAGAGGCTAAAATTTTCATTCGCGATCTATAGAATGTTTTTTATAGCAACGAAAATTTTATGCGGTAGGTAAAAAATTATATGTGATATTTTGGTGACACAAACACTTAAGACTTCCTTTTATCCTTTTATAGTAAAGGTTTTTTGTCTTTAAATTTTAAATTTCTTTTATAGGAAGCTTCAAATGCATTTATAATGTAGTAATCAAATAGTATAATACGGAGATTTCAACTGCAAAATTGACCCTCTTAGTTAGCTAATAAAGTCAAAAATTAAAGTCTGCAGGACCCACATAGTATTTTCAACTATTTTTGAACTGGCATCTCTCTTGGTGAGTGTCACATTCAAGCACGGCCGTACTTCAATTAGATATCGGTGGCCCTGCCTCACCACAAGATTATAAGAGGTCGCTTAATGTATCAGTAGTGCGGTGAACCTAATGCCGTAACTAATTGCACTCAAATTCTCATATTGGGTGTATATTATATATTACATACACGTGCATAAAAAATTATTGAATCTTCGTAAATGGTGATCTTGTGCAGATTTGCACCAATTACATCCCTAAAAAAAAAAAAAAAAAAAAAAAAAAAAAAAAAAACAAAGACCTGGTCAGGACTTGAAAAAAAAATTAAAAAAAAAATAAAAAAAAAAATAAAATCAAATAAAGAAATAAATAAATAGAATTATGATAAAAAGATTAATGTCAAAACTCTTACAAAGATCGAGTGCTATGGTTTATTCTTTGCACATTGTGTTTTTCATATTATAATAATCATTGTCGTTGAAAGTGTCTATCATATGTAAGTAGTCGCACGTAACAAAAAAGAAAACCATCTTACATGTCAAATTGCCAATGATGCCATTGAGACACGAACATAGAAAATAGGACATCAATCCCCTTTTTTTTTTTTTTTTTTTTTTTTTTGTTTTTTTTTTTAATTAGATTACAGGCATTTATTGAGAAAGACAGTTTTGGTAGGTGCTCCCTTCCCGGTCCTCAATTTTATTTGTCCACTAATTCTTTTTATAGTCTTTTTTGTACAACTTTGAACCATAAATTTATTAGTTTTTGTGTTATATAATACATTGATAAAAGATTACTCCTCCGTCCAAAATTATTGTCCAGTTTGATTTCAAGTCAGAGTGTTCAACTTTGACATAAATATCATTTTTTATTATTATAATGACTGATGAAAAATTATAACCATTAAAGTACACTTCCAAACACAATCCATTTATAATATTTGCATCAAATATTTATACACCCACAAAATATTTTAAGGTTCAAAGTTGAAGAAGAAAGACCAAAAAAGTCAATAGATGGAAATAAATTGGGACGGAGGGAAGTATAACAATTAAGAAATAATTTAAAACTCAATCTATCAATGTTTAGCATAAACTATTGTATACAAAAAAGATAATTTAAGAGTCAAAGTTAAAGTGAAATGACTTCGAAAGTGCCAAATAGTGGAACAGTAAATTTGGGACGGAGGGAGTAGTATTTTTGTGACATGGCTTGTTCACTAAAGCGATCTTCAATAATAGCATGGCATATAGATCTGAATGTTTGTGACACACTTCTATGTCTAGTACAATTTCAACTCATGGGCTAAGCAATAATTGATTTTGATTGTGGTTTAAACTCATTAAATATTTCACGATTTAGGAAACGTAACAAAATGTAAAGGTAGTCGATTTTTTTTTTTTTTCAAGAATGTCGTCTAGGATTTAGGAGTATACTGACCATCATAATTTCCATAAAAAACAAAGAATGTCTCAGCGGTGTTGTTGAAAAAGACTATGTTTATTAGGTTTTGATTTTGTGTAGTTGTAGGCTTAATACGAGTCAGGATTGTCGATAATTTACGAAGATCCATGATAACAAAAGAGCTTAATTTCTTAGATCTTGACAAATGAGTTGTGTTATTCGATTGTAAGCACTAAGCTGTATGTTAAAACAAAGTTATATAAATATTCAAGGGAATTGGAATAATGATTTCCTTCGGTTTTAACATTTCAGTGAGTTATATAGAATTGAAAATATAGCTTCTTTTCTTGATATTTATTTTTCGTAGAACCCCTCAAAACTATTGAAAAATGGAAACATTTGAACGATGAGGTCAACAGCAATAGCACCAGCATGCAATGGCTCTAGAAATCTTGTTTCTTATTTCTTTTAGAAAGAAAAAAAAGATACATGCATTAATATCAACTTTTTATAGCTATCAATTATCATTAATTGTGTTGTATCTGATACATGTTTTAGCATGGTTTTAAACTAATAATCATCTTTGGCTCTTTGAAATCTAATACCATCAGTGTTCCACTAAAAAAAAAAAAAAAAAAAAAAAAAAAAATGTAAGACCAAACAACAACAGTACTCTATCTTGGGTCTTAAACGAGTTACTGCTGAAAATAAATATGTAACAGATCATATTCCCATAAGTAGACTGATGTAAGGAGAGTTAACTTTCCTGGACTACGTCAGCCTTTGAAACCCAATACTATTCATAAATTTTGTATTACAAGTTCCAATTTTTTTCCACATGGGATTTCCTTTAAAAACAATTAAGGATGTAATAATAATGATAAGTTTTAAACGTACATGAAAAAAAGAAAAACTTTTTTTTCATCCGNATACTTTTCATTTTAAGATTTTACTTCTCATTTGTATCTAAGGCTATGTTTGGCGTGGAGCTTTTTTGGAGTTTTTTGGGGCAATGAGCTGTGAGTAATGAGCTTTTTGATTTTTATTGTTTGTTTAGCAAATGAGGGGTGAGCTTTGCAATTTTTTAAGAATGTTCATTTTTACAATGCTTCTTTAAGAAGATGTGAGCGATGAGCTGTGAGTTGTGGCACCTGCTCACAGCTCACTGCTACTTTTACCAAACACACCGTAACTCTAAATACTATTTTCATAAATTTGGTATACAAGTTCCCAATTTTTTTATTTTTTTATTTTTATTTTTTTTCACAATGGAGGTTTCCCTATAACAACTTAAAAGGATCTAATAATAATGGAAGTTATAACCGTACATGGGAAATAAAAGAAAATCATTTTTTCCTTCTAAGAAATACCCTTAAATTATAGTCGTAATCCTGAAAATAGTTCAAATTTTCTTACAGAATGGTGGTTTTCAACTTTTTATGACCAAACTTTTGTACCTATTTTAGCTCAAATTCATAATTTGCCTAACTTGAATATG
>LBNU01027254.1:50205-80626 GCA_014162995.1 Artemisia annua | reverse complement strand
TTTCCAAAATATAGACATTAATATTTTCAAGGATAGTCATGTACGTTTTCTTGATTGATTGAGTGACGCTATATCTACTAGTTATGACACAAATCATATTGTTCACAATAACAAAAGCGTGCGTGTTGTTTATGTGGTACTTGGTGTTGTTCCATGCACAAGTGGGAGAAATCTTGATTGTGTGCAAGGTACAACACATAGTAATATGATTTAAAGGATTCTCTTAACTGCAAAGTAAGAGACTATAGTTCTAATATGATTAATACATCTAATCTAAGAAACACTTGGTGTTGAAATTTAGTAAACGTGAGACGCAGACTAAATTCCAACAACAAGGTAAAGTTCCATGTATGCGTGAGACCTACATGGATAATTTACTGTTTCTAAATTAGACATCTATTAGAACATGTGTCAATATGATAACAAGACAACTTCAAATATTTATGTATTATTGGAATGACATAAATGCATGAAGTAATATAATACTACTTCAATAATTATGTATTCGTAGAATGACATAAATAAATGAAGTAGTGAGTTAACTTGAAAATATTATTGAAACTAAATGATGGTGTTCATGATTACTTTAATTATACATGTTTATATTATTCTATAGTTATAAACATGAAGTCTTTAAGTATTACAAGACTTATAATAAAGTAAGACGTTAACTTGTTATGGTTTTTTAATTAAGACATATACAAGAAGTCATTGAGTTGATCAATGATTAATAACGTGTAATGGGATTATAACAGTTTATGTCTTCTTATAGAAACATGAACAAGAAGTAACTTGATTAATAAGTACTTAGGTTATAAAGCATGCAAAGTGGCTTGGAAATTCTATTTTATCATTAAGCTGATTTAGTTGGTAAATAGACAAGCTAAAAGATATAAGTTTATCTTTCATATTGAAAGATTGTCTGACAATATGAGTCCTAATAAAATACCACAAGTTTATGGTATGTTTGGTTTGGAGAATCAAACTTTATTGGTATTGTTTGATTAAAGATAACTATGACCTTTTTCTTCCAAAAGTTATCAAGGTTAGAAAATTGAGTATGAATTTAATATACTCAATTAGACTCCTAGAAGATTTATAAGACATCATGGAATGTGATGAATCACATTAAGTCTTAAAAGTTGACGTTCTGAATTTGTTAAGCTATTTATGTGTAGGTCATTAACAAAAGAATGTCAGGAACTGTCAATGTGTACTTGTAATATCCCAAAAAGAGAAAATTAGATTGTTGCTCTTATTGCTAAGTATTTATAGATAGTCTATAGATTACTAAAGGCAAGTGGGAGTTTATTACAAAATACATAATCTTCTAAAAACACACTAGTAAAGATCATGATGAGGCTTAACATGTAAATGATAAACCTAATGATGATGGAATGATCATTCATAGATCCACTTGGATATCTCAGGTATTTGATTAATATGCTGGGAATTATATGATGAAGTATTACCAAATAATGGATTGGGTAAACTACTCATACTATGAATGTTATAGATGTTGTTCATAAAGATATTCAAATTTTACAAATTTGGTTTATCTTAATTCTTAATAGTTAGAGAATAATGATGAGTTTATTCAAAGATAATGTAACCCTAGTGGTTTAAATTTTTGTTAAAACTCATATGGACAAAATTGTATACATATTTTAATGTATGTCTTATGACAAGATTATTAATCATATTTAAGCAATTAACTATGATTGAATACTCTTTCCAAAGCACATTAAAAATACAAAGATGGTAATTGTCATATTTATATGAATATGAAATTTGACAATAAATATCAAAACTCTTTCTTGAATGATTACTTGAGCGAGGACGATAAGTAATCAAAAGGAGTTTATGAATTCAAATAAATCTTTGGAAGTATACAAAGTGCAATAATCCATGAATGGATATTTCATGCATCTAGAATATTGCTCTTATGTTTAATTAATAATCAATGATTTGTTTTATAATTGAAATAAGATAATCTAAGTATTCCTGAAAGCTAGTGGGAGTATTATGTTTGATTTACTAAATCATATATGTTGTATAACATATAAGAAGTAACATTCTATATAAGTAAAATGTTAAGTCTTATTGGAATGAAAATTTACTTAGATGATTTAGAAAATAAAACATACAACCTTGGAACAAGAGTTTATTGTTTAATAAACTTGTGCGGTAAATAAATCTAATAGAATATGATATATCATTTTGAAAGACTAAATTGATATATATATTTGTAAAGATATAGCATGAATAAAATCTAAGTATGACTGAAGGATTTTCGTGTATATCATTTTATTGTTGTATCATACTCAATGATTCGACAATATTTAATATTCAATCAATGTTATTATATAACTTGTGTAATGAATATTCTAATGGAATATGTTTGGACTTAGAATAATGATCCTCAACCTGGAATTGCTCCTAATTCTAAGTATAAACAATATGGCAAATTGTTGCGTAATTGTTATAGCCAACAATAAATCTTGAAGGATTGGAAGGCATCAAACATTACACAATGGATATTAAGTTTACGGGATTTTAAAGAGCATATTGTAGTTTTATACAATGATGCTACACTCAATACTAGTCATGGTAGGATTTTATCCTTGTTAATGGCCATGTGAACTAGTTGTGCTCAACTAAGAGTATAGTTGCATTATACATTAAAGAACTAGAATACTTTAAACTTTAAAATGTTTGAAAGTTTGATTGTCGTAAATTGGTGGTTGAGGTTATCACACCATTTATGAAATATTATGTGGCTATATAAAATAGTTGAATATACACATACAAGAATTTTGCTAATTAAATTCTTGAAATAAGTATTCTCAAAATTATTATAGATCAAAGTTAGTTGATTTATGCCTAGTCAACAAGTATGATTGACATGACTTGAGACATAATTTATTAACTAGAATTATCATGCATTGATCTATTTTAGTATTTGGATAAATGACATTAAGCAATTATTATTCATAATGAATTAAAGTACTTAGTACGTTTGTTTTCATTAATAATAAATTGTGTTCTATATTTGCATGTTTAAATCCTTGAATAATTTTATTATTCTAAAATTGTCCATTGTTGGTTAATAATATGGGAATATTATTAAGGGAAGACAATTAAGATATTCAATGAATTGGATATTGGACTTATCCCAAAATATATGATGTTACTTATTTTAGTAAATCATACTTAGTTATCCTTAGACTTGAGATACCAGATAAGTGTCATGAATGTAGTGCATTTTTGTGGAGCAATCTACCGCTATCTATAACTGGTAGTTATAAGGGTTGTTTTCAGAAGTGTTGCAAAGTTCATGGGTTAGTCTTGTAGTCAAAATAGAATTTTTCCTTCAAATTTGTTTTGAAGTTTAATACTATGGGCCACTCGTAGGATTAACAAAATGTTTGCGTGGCCACGCCCAAAGTCTATCTGGAATACGTTTAGATGTTTTGGTAATTTTGTTTAATCATTGATATACGAGAAACTGAAAATTAATAAAGATTTATTTCTTTATTAATCAGAGTATTAGAAACAAAAGGATAATAATAACGATGAATCATTAAGGGTTTTCCAGGAAACTCAGCTCGGTTTGAACTAGGGGTATTGGAGTGTTGCAAGACGCCGACCAATATCATTTTACTATTAATAAATAACCAAGTGGGAGCTGTTGGAAATATGGTTATGTATTAATACGTAAATGTCTAGAATCGAACCCGAGACCTCGGGATTGCACACATTGCAAATGAGAATTAAAGTATAATAATAAAAATATTGTATGTTTATTATTTGAACACAAGTACTTAACGACCATTAGTATTTACCGTTAAATGACTAACGACCGTTAGACGTAAATAAGGAAAGAATGTGTTTAGGCATTATGGTAACCAAGAAAGATCTAGAACCTCCCTAGGGGTGCATGGGGCGGCCGAATACCCTAAGGGGTTTAGGGTTCTTTGCTTGGTGACCAAGTTTGCTAACACTATATAAAGAAATCAAGGGTTAATGGTTTGAGATAACTTTTGTACACACAATTATCCCTAATTGTTTTCTTCCTTCTTTTCTCTCCTTTGGCCGATCGTATATCCCTTTCCCAAGGGTTATAGGATCGATTTTTGTTTAACAAAAGTCTTGTGTTCTTGTTACTTGCATAACCTTTAATTCGTGATTAATTTGTGTGTACAAGAACGAGGTAATTACTCACTATAGTAATTATCAAGAGATCGAATAACAAAAAGGTAAGGGGTTATTCATAGAACTACATAAACCCTAATTAGGGTTCATCTATTGTTCATCCCCAATCAAGAATTGCTTGAGGTATGTTTACTATTTATGTTTTAGTTAACTATTACTTGTTATACTTGTTCCTACGCTTCCGCATCTATGTGCTACTCGATATTAGTATTTATTTATGATAGTCATAATTATTAAATTCTAACAGATACTTCATTTATTATTTGCATTTGCAGTATTTGACTGTTTGGGTCAAACTTGTTTCAGTGGAAAATCATATTAGTTTAATGGCATCATCCTTTATAAGTGGGATTTGCTACAAGTTTCTCTAATAGAAACCATGTCAGTTTGAAAATTAATATTAGTCATGGGACTTATAAAGTTAGTCAAACTCAACCAATTTCATTAACATGTTTGGCATGTCTGACTGTCTGAGGTTGCTTGAATAACAATGATAGAATGTAGTTCTCTGGTCTTGGTTTTAATCACGGTAAGTAAAGAACTATCGGTAAGCTTTGCAAAGGGAAAGAAGACGTTGTTTGAATATAAGTTCTAAGGTTATTATTTGTTGCTAAATCAAGCCCTCTCAGTTAAATCTTGACTTCGCTTCTGATTGAGCATAAAATCAACCCGTAACACATTCACATGTATGATGTACATCAGTAAATCATTTTAGCTCATTTTAGCAGCATAATAGTTCATATTCTTAAAGGTACATAAATAGATTGAACTATCGAAGCTAAGGTAATGTTTATATATATTTTTTTCAAAGACCGATCATATCTCATCAAGATTTCCCAAAAGATCTGCAACTGAAATGGAACCAACATTCCGAGGCAAGATACTTGCCAACAAAACAATAAAGACTTCATATTCTTAAACTTCACTCTTGCTCCGTCTTATGGATCAATAGGAACCTGATAATCATTATGCAACTGAATTCATCAGTTTAAACACACAAGCGGTCGTAAATAGTACTAAATAAGTTGATAATGCTTAATGCTTACACTCATCAAGTCCACGGAAACATTACCAAATATTTGAAAAGAGTAATAATAAGCAACTACTCTCACTCAGTAACCGTGAACATGTTAACATTTCGTTTTGTAGGTATGTTTCAGAAAAACAAGCACATCCCTTTTCGGACCAGAATCACTCATTACCGCATCATTAGAAGTACCAATCACATTAGAACCATCCCATTTGTCAATTATTATCAGTAACACCACACTTTCCATTGATTGCATTCACAAAACCCTTTAAATCTGTTGAGAGTTGATTAAAATCACTCATTTGCGAATTATCACTGTTACTAATATATTCGTGCTTTAATAGGATCAGTAAGTTTCACAAAATCTGTTTCAAAGTTAAAGTTACTCCTTTGCCCATAATCATTGTCGAAGACAATAAACTCTTTTTTTGAGTAAAGGGGAGTAATCCTGCACCCTGGTAAATATATTAGCCAAAAAAACTTTTAAGTACAATGGATATGGGTGAAGTCCCACATCTCAGCCCGTTACATAGGCTAAAAGCTTACATAACAAGATACTTCCTAATTTCTAAAACTAGAAATCAAACCACAGCTCAAATGGTAACATAAGAACAACGAAATAAATTACTTCCTAAGGCCTTGAAGCTTGGTACCATACATGGCATTAAACGCATCCAAATTACCTGGAAGATCATACACCTGGTTCGCATAATCATCGTAATCATCATAATCTTGTTCAAACCTCTTTTTTGCCCCCCACCAAAAAGATTAGCAGACTCATCAAAGGGTTGGGCAAACCATCTCGTCTTCAGAATCAGCACCACAATTTCTCCCACCTTTGAAATGGGTTACCTCTAGTGGCAGAGGTCGACGGGATGGATGACCATCATCATCCACAAGAGTTGCTCTACCATCAATAAGTACTTTTCAAGCTTACCAAATTTTCTCAACAATAGGAGTAGAACCCTTACTAGACTCTTCCTCATTAATCTCCATTGTATTACCTGTCTTATTAGACTCATCCTTATTAACTTCTTATTGATCTAGCTGTCTTATTAGACTTATCCGCATTAACTTCCATTGAACTACCAGCATCCACATCCTTGTTGTTATCATTAGACGGAGTACCAAAAGCATCCGCATCATCAGTATTAAGGGCAACAAATTGATTAGATGTAGAAATCTTCGTTCCACTCGTACTAGGCACATCAGAAGCCCTCTTCTTAGTGCCATCCACCTTCTTAGGTTCAGTTGGAGTCTTCTTGGGTTGATACTGAAACTGCTTACCCACAACTGGTTTAGTAAACCCTCTATTACCCTGAGTTGTAGAACCACCATGCTTACCTTTCTTTCTATTATTGACAGTCATGAAACCATCATTAACAGACTTAGTAGATTGAACTGGAGGTGCAACGACTTTAGGACAATCACTCAAGTATGACCAAAGATCTTACAGTTATCACACCGAGGTGGTTTCCATTCGTACTCAACCCGAATGGAAACATGTGAATTATAGCGCCACCAAACGCGAATGCCATACGAGTGTCATTCGGCCACAATGACTAATTTTATTGTTGTTAACAATGCTTAAAAAACAATATCTATACTACAGATAAAAAGAAAAATATTTATTAAAACTTAAAAAATAATAATTTTATTAGATTAAAAATACTCTAACTTATAAAACGCAATGCAATCTACTAAATATTTAAATAATTAATTATAATTTAAATTAAACCACCACCTTTATTCACTTTCATTTATTTCGCACCTATCTTAATCTTAAATAGTTAAATACATATAATAGAAAAATTACAGTTTCTTGAAAGTGAAAACTAAATCTATTTAAAAAAAATAATGAATCAAAATAAATACACCAGGTTTTTGTGTTGACATTTTTACGCTGAGTAACTTTTGACTTATATCTAAATCAAATATTAATTATTTAAACGTTAAGTGTTTTATGTTATAAAAATATCACTATAACCGGTGGCGGACGGGGGCATTTTTTNATAGTATGACCAAAGATCTTACAGTTATCACACCGAGGTGGTTTCTATTCGTACTCAACCCGAATCTTCTCAATAGTCGAACCCGAACCATCAAGTAATGGTATCTCAACAATGAGGTTTTCCCGAAGCACCTCATCCGACTTCACTTCAATCATGCATCTAGCAAAACTACTACGGCCCCACGATTCCTTGCACATTTGGCTTGTAAAAGCATCTAACCTTTTGGGCGTGCCAATCAGTGTGGCAAGAAGACTGAGGCCATCATCAGAAAAGATAGCAAGGGGAACATCATAGAACTTGACCCATACCGGGATGTTAGTCAAATCCTCTTTAAGTAGATTTGTGTTCAAAGTCCATGGTTTAAGAATAATAGGAACATTTCTAATCAACCAAGGACCGTTTTCAAGCACATCATCAACACCTTTCTTTGAAGTAAACTTAAAGAAGAAGAACCCCTTTGCATTCATCATTACCTTTTGCACACCAAACTTTGCCCATGCATTACGTACATAGTGATCAACAACAGGAAACGCAAGGCATTGACCAAGGAACTAACCGTAGAGAGTGTTCTCAAACCTCGTGTTCACCTCTTCCACTACTTTCATTGGAACTGAAAGGTCAACATCATCCTTCTTTTTGCTACATTCCAACCTCCGAAAATTAGACGCGTTTTTCTGAGGTTCATTAGAAGTAGCACCCGCGTAAGTAACCGACTTCACTCCAGTACCACTAGCAGTATCAACCTTGGGAGCATTAGAAACGCTCGAAGGAGGAGTATTTGTTGCATTAACATCATTAGCAACAATCTCACTTTGAATTTTATCCATAGTTTCCTCAAAATTCTTATGCGCATTAGCAATCAATTGTTCCACATTAGGTTGAACAACATTAGCCTGAGTAATATTCTTTAGGTGAGTAACATCGGCGTTCTCAGATTCGTTACCTAGACTAGCAGATTTGACCTCAGTCGAACCTTTAGAAGTTAGGAAACCCTTATTCATCTCTCACAACCACAAACACAATAATCAAAAACAAAACAACAGCCAAAGATCACCAGCAAGCGTGCAATACCAAACAATAAAGAGAAAACCCTAATCGTAGAGATTAGGGTTTAAAACGATTCGCACCAAAGCTCAACCTACATCCATACTTCAGATCGATCCAGAGAATAATAAGTCGACTTAAATAACCCAAAGGTAATAGAAACCGACTATAATAATTAAGGAATCAAGGAATCGATCAGCACACAAAGTCGGTTAAGAACCCTAACAAAAACGATTATACTAAATCAAAACAAGAACCTGTTAATCTTCACAAGCTTGATAAAGATTCGTGAAGGAAAACAGGGAGAAAAGTTGATTTAGTAGGGGACGATTAGGAATAGTTAGGGTTGTAAGGGATACGCTTTTTTCACCAGAGAGAGTCGACTCTGTCTCAATTCATATGAGAGGTCTAGAGCAACATCTTATTGTAGTTCCTTCGAAGACAATAAACTCAAGCTATTGATAATTGGATTCTTTAATAATATTCCTTAAATATGATCTCATTTCGAGAGTGTTTTAGATACTCCGTATTTGACATATAATTAGGCGTCTATACCTGTGAAATCTGGCGAAGCTTCTGATTCTTGTTTTTAGGAATACGTTTCTGAAGTATAGTTGTGCCCGAAAGACTGCTATGCTCATGTATTTCATTGTTTGCTTTGTTGATTCTTTGAGTGGCTTGAAACCAAGCTTGGTCCATATTTGAAGAGTTTCTTCAGTAGAAGTAGAAGGAAGGACCAGCTCCTCGACACCAAAAGAACCAAGAACCTGGAATTTTAGTCACCATTATTATAAACTTATAAGCCCTTCGTCGTTCATAATCCACTAGAAAGTATAGTGAATCGACTAAAAAGATATAAATTTAGATTTTACTTAAAGTATTGAAACGTACATTTTCAATTGAATCTAAGAGACGACGGCACATCCCTTTACTCCAATACTTTTCACGAGTGCCGACAAAAGGCATCTCTGCGAGCTTATTCCCATGTATCCTGTCATGATTAAGACATAAATTAGAGTCCATAAAGATATAATTAAGAGAAACTTGATGATTTATAGCATAACGCTAGGAGAAATTACCTTATGGTTGCTGTGGAGATCACTTCATCATCTTTCTCCAGGATCGCCGTAAAGAAGCCTGAATAACTGAGTCTCCTAATGTGTGATCTGACAAATAGTTCAAGAAATGAGACAACTATGTTCGTAACGATCATTTCTTTCTTAATTATTGTTTAATTTTTCAAAAATAAAAAAAATAAAAAATAAACAGGTTTTAGTCAGTCATTTACTATCAGATACACATAAAAAGATACAATGAAAAGGAGCCTCTTAGCCATACTAAATTAGGGCATCCGGATCCTAAAAAATGCAGTATGAGCATAAGATTCAGGACAAGATTCGTGGGAGTAAACTCACAGAGATCCCTTTATTAGATTGAATAATTTACTATCTTTAAGAACTTACCCCTGATTATACACGAGATGCTGGATTACATTTGTGTTGTTGATGGCATCAATAGAAGGAAGAAAACATTGATTCAGGATGTCAAACGCCTGAGCCAGTTTGGCCTTGCACTCAGCTTTGATGGGATCGATTTTGTTTAAACGTTTTCGGAGATCATAACTCTTAAGAAGACTAAACGAAAACCCATCCTGGAGTTGAGTCTTTTTTCCAAAAGACTCGTTTAGCTTTGTAAGGATCTATCAGGAAAGAAAGTATTAGGTACTTGATGGTGTATAAAGTTCACAAGCATGATCATAGTAATATAATAAGCTGGCTATAGTCTATAGAGAAATGAACACATTGAATATATGTACTACGTTAAAAAAAAACTAAATCAACTAAGAAATTACGAAATTTAATCAGTCAAGCTAAACGATCGAACATGTTATGAATGAAAATACCTCATGGCATTTTGTTCCACAAAAGTATAAACTACTTGAGTTTATGTTTAAATCCTTCACTTTTTTAACGCACGATCTGTGAACTGCAACCAACAAATCATTGCAAGTTCATCACATTTTGAAAAAATCATATACTTTTGATAATAATAATACTCATTAGACGATCACATACAATTCTCTTCACACAATGAACACGAAATCATTTCAGAAACGAGTGCACCACCACGAGGTTTACATGCAACAGCAATTTTTTTTACAGAATTTGCACAAACAATACACACAGTACCAATCCCCCGAAGGCAAGTCCTACACGTGAAAATAAACCACATGAGTATAAACTCTCAAACTGATTATATAACATTAACACGATAACCTAGTTCAAAAAAGTAAGTAAAAGAGTATTATAAGTTACTTGGATATCAAGGCAGCGTTGATGAAACACGGACGTACAACTATCACAGCAAACCAAAATACCATCTTGATGTCCACAAACATTGCATTGATTGTCATTGATCCTATCATCGCTTTGTTTCCCTTCATGACCTGTTCCCTCTACCGATCCGACCCCTGAATCCTGAATCCCAGCCTCATTTGGAACCCTTCTTATTAAATTACTTAATCTATCTTTTGGAACTAAAGCAAATGCTGAACTTTCTCTTCGTTTAGCTTTTCCATCTTGAACTAATTTTGCAAGCACGCAAAATGCTTTTGTTATAGACCAATAAGGTATTCCCTGATGGTCGATATACACCGGGTCCTTACCATCACTTACGTTCCAGCCAGCTTGCACTAGAATAGCGAGCATTTGATCTTGATCATGCATTGCTTGTTTCTCTAAGATCGAATTGTCGTTGTTGTTGACAGTGTTTGCAACGGGAGGTG
Source organism: Artemisia annua (assembly GCA_014162995.1). NCBI lineage: Eukaryota > Viridiplantae > Streptophyta > Magnoliopsida > Asterales > Asteraceae > Artemisia > Artemisia annua. The sequence continues at coordinate 69,540 of LBNU01027254.1, read as the reverse complement.
TTTCTGTAGCCACATTATTTACAGCATTTAGTCGTAAGACTTGACGACGTGTTCTTTTAAAAACTGGCTCTACTAGGAACCCACACATTTTAGGAGCCCTAATATTTCTTTTTGGTCTTATATTTAATTCCATTTCTTGGTTCGTTGTCTTTCTTTTGACAGTTCTTGTTCTCAGCTTCAATTTGTTAAAAACCTGCAAAAGATATATATTTAACATCAAATGCACTTATTAGTAACAACAAAACTTGAGTTATTCGATATAATCATAAACTAATTAAGTATGATCGATACACATACCGATTACTTGACCTTAAAGTTTTTAACTGAAATATTCAGATAATTAGTTCTAGATGCACATCTGCTTTAGTAATTATTTTGTGTTGTTCTTGTTGCACTCTATGCCAATTTGTTAACAACACCTGATCTAGACTCACCTTCTAATTGAATAAGAATTTTTTTTATTACCAATTCATTCAAATTCATAAAGATCATATCATGACTCACACGCATCACAACATCAGTTAACAACTACAGAAAAAAGAAAATTATCATCGCGTCAATCAACTTTCTAAAAACACCAAGTAAATTGTTGCCTCAACTGTGTAAAACCATCTAAACACAAAAAAAGCGCATAATTTGACACAAATCCAAGAACAATCAAATGCTAAAGCCACTTGATCCACTTAAACAACATCCACCTATGAACCAAACACTAAAAAAATATAATGAATATAAGTTAAGCATAAGAAATAATAAAAACCAATCAAAATCAGATCTTTTATATATTTCCTCATCAACCAACAAGAAGAAACGCTAAAGCCACTTGATCGACGTAAATATCAATCTACATTTCAATCAAACAATAAAACACTATAAAAGCATTAAAAAACAATTATTCCACTTATAGTGAAGTAAAAAAACCAATCAGGATCGATCCTTACGATTCCTTAACCAACACAACATTCAAAACAAGATGAAACAAAAACTTAACACTTAAATGAGTTCAGAAAATAAGTTTCTACCTGATTTTTTTATTATTATTCTAGCTAGATGCTTATAAATGTATAACAATGATGATAAGTTGAAGAACAGTCTAGTTTTGATTGAATTCTTAAGAAGATTGCAAAACTGTATATTTTGTTTGGGATTGAAATATGAGATTGAAAGTAAGGTGGTCAAGTTTAGAGAGAGAGAGAGAGCCTATAAGATGAGTGTTTAATGTGAATTGTTGGCTTTTTGTGTTTAAAATTTAGAATTGAATGTTCATACTAAATATGGCATAAAATAAGCGGGATTTTGTGAATTTTTAAAAAAATTTCATAATTACATTAGACATGGTTTTCAAGTCCTGATAAGTTAAAAAAAAATCTAGTTATTACAGATTGTAGTTACATGTAATTAGTTTATTATGTCCAGTTACAGTGTGATAATTATCCAGCTATCTAATATGTATTTACGAATTGGTTTTTAATGTTTTTTGCTTAGTGAAACAAATTTTGAATATGATATGAGCTCATTTTTTTGGTTATGTTAATATGATCATCTGTTTAATCAAAGGTCTAACTTTTTTTGACTTTTTTTTTGTGTTAATTAATATCATCAAAGCACGATCCGCGCTAAACACACTTTAAGGTTTTTACATTGATAGACGCCGTAAATGTGAATAAATGTAGGTTGTAAGTGGGTACAGAGTGATCTGGTGGTTTGCGTGGTGACGCAAGTCACATGCTCAAAAACCACTGCTACCTCGGTGGTCTTTTCCACGTTGGCACGAAGTTCTCTCACACACACATGTAGTCATTGAGCGTTGACCACGCCGGCTCCCACGTCCCTGCCAAAGCCTAACGGTTTTTAATCATCCCACCACCGAACTCCCGCTCCTTATGCTCTAACGAATTGAATGCTATGATAATGGACATTGTTCTTTGTTTTCTTTTTATGTATGTTTGTATGTATGTATGGTGTGTCTATCTTAGGATGATTATAAACATATGTTGAGTATATTAGAGGAATACGATTATTCAACAACGTATATGGTTAGAATTTTAAAGCTCTGGTCAAAAGATGAAAATAACAATGGTTAAAATTGTTAAGCTACAATAAATATCCAAAATCAATGTTTTAAAAACATAGTAATAAATATTGAACTTTATATAATCAAATCTGGTAACCAATTTATATCCTGTATATCTTTTTGTTATATGTCAAGCTGACAAATCATATATCATCAATACATTATAAACGAATGAGATAGCTTGCACTTATATTAATCCTAATTTATATAAAATGACATGTAGGTGCTGATCGTGTGAGCATAAAAATGCATTGACAAACAAGATTAAGTTGAATTACTTGTTTTCATGGATGTGTCAATACCAGACCTAACGATGCTTGACATACTTGCACCTTCTTGCGAATATGAATCGCAGAGTAACACAACCACTTTATTCTGCAATAGTTTCACATTGATATCTTGTAGATGTAGGATAGATATATATTAATTTGGTTGAAAATCATGCATTATAGATAATTAATTTTAGAGGATTTATGTAATTGGTAATGTAAAATTTTATAACAAAACAGAAACCAAGTCTTGAATCTCAATTCAAGACAATCTTATTACTCAATCAAAAGCAAATACCAAGATCAGAGAGACACTGATCTCAATCAGTACAACAAGAAAGAAACAACAACTCACAAACTTGCCACTGCTATTCAGGTGCAAGTCTATTGACTAATTTGTCAATAGTTTATACAATACACTCAACCTCACAATGAATTACAAGAACAGATCTAAAACAAAGCTTTTGATTCAACAAGAGAGAAAACTGCGTGTGATAAGAGATGGGATAATAAAAACCCTAATCTGAACATGAGCTTTTATAAGCTTGAAAATCATCTTCCAGCTTGTGTCAACTTTAGTCCTCAGTCTTCTAAACTCTAGAAACTCTAGCCAAAAGATATCAACAACTATAACTGCAGAATAAAATAAGGCAATATTAGTCCCTGTACATTAGTTCCAGGTTGAGTTACTTATTTTAACATCCCCCCTTAACTCCAACCTGGAACATATCAATCATACCCAGTTTACCAACAAGCTTATCATGTTGAAGCTTGCCTAAACCTTTAGTTAAAATGTCAGCTGTTTGTTCTGCTGTATTAATCTTTTCAGTCTTAATAACCCCTGCCAAAATCTTTTCCCTTACAACATGCAAGTCAATTTCCAAGTGTTTAGTTCTTTCATGGAAAACAAGATTAGCTGCTATCTTGATAGCAGCTTGACTATCACAAAATAGTTTTACAGGTAAAAAATGTTCCCAATTCAAGTCATTTAAAATTTTAAGAACCCAAACAACTTCTAATGTAGCAGAAGCCATAGCCCTGTACTCAGCCTCTGCTGATGACTTAGAAATGGTATTTTGTTTTTTGCTTTTCCAGGAAACTAGTGAACCATTTAGAAACAAACAGTAACCTGTGACAGATTTTCTAGTTATAACACATTTTGCCCAGTCTGCATCAACAAATGCTTCAAGAGAAACATTTGGGCACCTGGTAATATGAATACCCTTTCCAGGAGAACCTTTTAGATATCTCAAAACTTTAAGTGCAATTCTCAAGTGAGACCTAAGAGGCTTATGCATAAACTGACTCAAGCAATGAACAGAGTATGCAATATCAGGCCTGGTATGAGTTAAGTAAATCCATTTTCCAATTAACTTTTATACTCAGTCAAATTATCAATCACAGGATCACTTATTGTGGGTCACTAGTCAAAAACAGATTTTGCTCAAGAGGAAAAGCAGATGACTTACAAGCAAGCAACCCAAACTCTGTTAACAAATCCAAGCAATATTTTCTTTGAGTTAAACAAACACCTTGTTCAGTTTCAATCACTTCAATGCCAAGAAAGTATTTAAGCTTTCCTAAATCCTTAATTTAACTTAGAATTCAAAAAAGCTTTAAAACTTTCAATTTCTTTCAAATTATTCCCAGTGATTATTATGTCATCCACATAAACAAGTAAAGCAACAAAGTTACCTGAATCACTCTTAGTGACCAAAGAGTAATCACTTTTGCTCTGTTTAAAACCATTCTCAATAAGGGCACTAGTCAATTTTGCATTCCATTGCATGGGTGCTTGTTTTAGCCCATACAAAGACTTTTTGAGTCTACACACTCTTTTATCATTAGCATCAAAATACCCCTCAGGTAAAGTCATATAAACAGTTTCATTAAGATCACCATAAAGAAAAGCATTATTAACATCTAATTGAAATATAGGCCAACACATTTGAACAGCAAGATTCACAACACATCTAACAGTGACAATCTTAACCACAGGAGAAAAAGTCTCATCAAAGTCAACACCTTCCTTTTGGCAATAACCTTTGACATCTAATCTACCCTTATATCTTTCAACCTCTCCTGTAGACTTATATTTAATCTTATAAACCCATTTATTTCCTATGGCCTTTCTACCAACAGGTAATTCACATATTTCAAAAGTATCATTACTATAAAGAGCATGCATTTCTTTATCCATTGCATCTTTCCAGTGCTGTTGCTTAGAGGCTTCCTTAAAAGTTTTTGGTTCAACAGCTTTATTTAACTCAACAACAAAACAAAAGTTTTCAGAACTTAGTTTTGAGTAATTAACAAACTTTTCAAGCCCATACTTGACTTTGGAATCAACCACAAAGTCATTATACTTATTTGGAAAAGTAGAAGTTCTATCAGACCTTCTTAAAGCAGATTGATCATTATTTTCAAAAACTAACTCTTCTGTTTGTTCAGATAAGGGACTACTGACACCCTCAGAAGTATTCACATCTAGAGGTGTTGCAGCCATCTCACTAGCACTGGAAACCTCATTGGAACCAGCAGAGTGCCCCAAATCACCCTGCTCATGGTCAATAGTTGGGCTGCCCAGATGCAAGGAGTTGCCACCCTCACCCTCATGATGATCATCTTGACTATTGTTATCATCATTGGGTGTGTCAAGGTTATCACATGTTACTTCATCAAAGAAGTTAACATGATTCAAACCCTGACTGAGAGGGTCAGGAGTGGCAGAAGAGTGTTTTATCTTAAAAGGAAAAACATTTTCAAAAAACTTAACATCTCTAGAAAAAACAAAATGTTTCCTTTCAAGACTATACAGTTTATACCCTTTTTGAAAATTAGAATAGCCAACAAAAACACATTTCTCAGCCCTGCTACTAAACTTATCATTGCTGGTAAGTATAGTAGCAAAATAAAGACACCCAAAAGTTCTTAACTGATTCAAATTAGGTTTTCTTTTAAAAACAAGATTGTAAGGAGAGTTTCCACTCAGCACTGAAGATGGCAATCTGTTAATCAAGTAAGTGGCAGTTAGAGTACATTCAGACCACAAATATAAAGGCAACCCCCCCGGAAACATAAGGGATCTAGCAACATTCAAAAGATGCCTATGTTTCCTCTCAACAACCCCATTTTGTTGAGGTGTGTAAGCACAAGAGGTTTGATGTATAATCCCTTTTTCTTTACAAAACATGTCAAACTTATTATTAACAAACTCGGTGCCATTATCACTTCTAAAAATCTTAACACTTTTGCTAAACTGTGTTTTTATAAGGTTATAGAAAACCAATATACAGTCAAACACCTCATGTTTACTCTTAAGCAAATACACCCAAACTGCCCTGGTGAAATCATCAACAACAGTTAAAAAATATCTGTAACCTTCTTTACTTTTAAGTTTATAAGGACCCCAAAGATCCAAGTGAACAAGTTCACCAAGATCTTTGGTTTTATGATCACTTAATGGAAAAGGTTCTCTAGTTTTCTTAGCCTTTTGACAAATGTCACAAGGCTCAATTTCATTTTTATCTTGAAAATTGATTTCACCTTTAAGCACTGTTAAAACTTGGTCAGAAGGATGACCAAGCCTGCAATGCCAAGTTTTCTTAGCCAAACCACAACTAGACTCAAAGTTCTTAACACCTAGGTTAGTACCTTGATTTCCATCAAAGTAATACAAACCATCCAGTTGTCTACCAATCCCCAGAAGACTCATGTCCCTCAAATCCTGAGGTAAAACATAACATTTTGTTTCATCAAAAGCAATAACAAATTTGCTGTCCCTAGCCACCTTATGAACAAACATGAGACTGACACAATATTCAGGTACTACCAACACATCATACAATGTTAAATGTTTAGTGAGTACCATATTTCCAACCTTAGTAATTAAGGCTTCAGTCCCATTAGGGTGAGAAACCTTAATCCCAAGTTTGGAAATATCAATAACATTCACTAAATATTTATCAGTGTATGTAAGATGTTGATTTGCACCTGAATCAACAATAACACCTTCTGCAACAAGTGCAGATCTCATTTTACTATTATGACAAAAAAATCTTTGGAAATTTTGATTAAAAAATTTGCTTTGATTGAAAACAATACCTGCCATATTGGCATGCACATTATTTCCATTTCCATCAGTACTAACAGAATTTTCCTTAATCAAAGAAATGAGTTTAGAAATCTGTTCATCAGAAAAAGTAGAGGTGGAACTAGACCCAACAGAGTTGTTATTGTTAACAAATCTCTTATTAAAATTTTGAGTACCCTGATTGTTATTATTTCTTTTATTTTTCCCAAAATCAGCAGGATATCCAATGATTTTAAAACACCTATCCACAGTATGTCCATTAAACCCACAATGTTCACAAACTAAGAGAGGATCACCAGAGGTCCTTCTATTATCATTATTTCTAGGGCCATTGTTAGGTCTAAAAGAATTACCAGAGGTGGAGGACCTTTGGGAATTCCCTCTATTAGGTACACTGGAATTGAACACAGATGATTGAGACCTTTGGGAAGTCCTACCTACTGAACCAGTAACCACAGATCTGTGAGATTCCTCACTAGATATAATGGCAAATGCCCCTTTCACATCAGGGAGAGGGTCTCTAGACAAAATGTTACTTGTAATTTGCATATATGAATCATCTAACCCCATTAAAAACTGCATAAGTTTCATTAATTGGTTATGTTTTTTAAAGTCTTCTGCAGCATGACAAGTGCATCTAGGTAATTGAATTAAAGCATCAAATTTTTTCCACAGAGTTGACAACTTATTAAAATACTTAGCCGTGGAACTTCCATTCTGAGAAAAAGAGTTGATTTTGTGGTGCAGGTTAAAAGTAACTGAACCATCAACTCTATCAAAAGTTTCTTTCAATTCATTCCATACATCAGAGGCTTTTTTCGAAAAAATTTGACCCAAAAATAGTTATTCTGATATAGAGTTTAAAATCCACCCCAACACAACTGCATTAACCCTATCCCATTGTCTCCCTAAAACTTCATCAACATGTGACCTTTTACAAGAACCATCTATAAAACCAGTTTTATTTTTCCCTTCTAAGGCCAACAACATAGGACAAGACCACACATTGTAGTTTTCAGTACCTTTAAGCTTAATGGACACAACAGTCAAAGTAGCAGAGTCATTAGGGTGCAAATGAAGAGGGTGACTAAGGTCAAGTTTACTGATTAATGTAACCTAAACACCATCCCCCCATCATCATCATCAGAACCATGAATAGAGTTATCAGAATTATGCATAGACATATTAAAATAAGCAAGAAAATCAACAAAACACTCAAAGAAAGGAAAGAGAATGAAGTTCCCAGGCTTCCTTGCCACTCAAGGTGGTAGGTCAAGGGCAGATTACACCACAAACAGGCAAGACAAAAACAAAAAAAAAACAGATAAGCAACTAAGCAAACATTATCAACACCACTACCACGATCAATCAACTTCAACAATCCCTTAATCCTACTCCCCGTCAATCTAAACAAGAAATAAGAAAAAAGAAAATTAAAGTAAGAGCGTAAGAGGTGTTACAGTGCACGCAAGAACTAATAAGCAGCGGAACAAGAACCCAGATTGTGACTCTTGATTCACTTAGTCAAGAATCACAATCCACACCGATTTCAACCAACGAGGAACAACAACCACCAAAATCTAATTTCAAGAATTAGGGAAACCACCAACAGAATCACTAACAACCAATCAAGAACCCGAAACCAACCACCAATCGAACGAGAGATCAAAAACCCCCAAATTACTCAAACCCTAATTTTTTCAAAAATTAGGCGTTTTTGAAAAACCTTTTAGAATCAATCAATTAGAGTCAAAAACAACAATTAACCACAGTTAATCGATTTTAATCAATCAAATTTTGAAAATCCCCAAAACTTTGAAACCCTAATTTTTTGAAAAACGATTTAGATATCATGCATTATAGATAATTAATTTTAGAGGATTTATGTAATTGGTAATGTAAAATTTTATAACAAAACAGAAACCAAGTCTTGAATCTCAATTCAAGACAATCTTATTACTCAATCAAAAGCAAATACCAAGATCAGAGAGACACTGATCTCAATCAGTACACCAAGAAAGAAACAACAACTCACAAACTTGCCACTGCTACTCAGGTGCAAGTCTATTGACTAATTTGTCAATAGTTTATACAATACACTCAACCTCACAATGAATTATTACAAGAACAGATCTAAAATAAAGCTTTTGATTCAACAAGAGAGAAAACTGCGTGTGGCAAGAGATGGGATAATAAAAACCCTAATCTGAACATGAGCTTTTATAAGCTTGAAAATCATCTTCCAGCTTGTGTCAACTTTAGTCCTCAGTCTTCTAAACTCTAGTCAACTCTAGCCAAAAGATATCAACAACTATAACTGNAGTCAAGAATCACAACCCACACCGATTTCAACCAACGAGGAACAACAACCACCAAACTCTAATTTCAAGAATTAGGGAAACCACCAACAGAATCACTAACAACCAATCAAGAACCCGAAACCAACCACCAATCGAACGCGAGATCAAAAACCCCCAAATTACTCAAACCCTAATTTTTACAAAAATTAGGCGTTTTTGAAAAACCTTTTAGAATCAATCAATTAGAGTCAAAAACAACAATTAACCACAGTTAATCGATTTTAATCAATCAAATTTTGAAAATCCCCAAAACTTTGAAACCCTAATTTTTTGAAAAACAATTTAGATATCAGAACCTGTCTCTGATACCATGTAAAATTTTATAACAAAACAGAAACCAAGTCTTGAATCTCAATTCAAGACAATCTTATTACTCAATCAAAAGCAAATACCAAGATCAGAGAGACACTGATCTCAATCATTACACCAAGAAAGAAACAACAACTCACAAACTTGCCACTGCTACTCAGGTGCAAGTCTATTGACTAATTTGTCAATAGTTTATACAATACACTCAACCTCACAATGAATTATTACAAGAACAGATCTAAAATAAAGCTTTTGATTCAACAAGAGAGAAAACTGCGTGTGGTAAGAGATGGGATAATAAAAACCCTAATCTGAACATGAGCTTTTATAAGCTTGAAAATCATCTTCCAGCTTGTGTCAACTTTAGTCCTCAGTCTTCTAAACTCTAGTCAACTCTAGCCAAAAGATATCAACAACTATAACTGCAGAATCAAATGAGGCAATATTAGTCCCTGTACATTAGTTCCAGGTTGAGTTACTTATTTTAATAGGTAACAAAATAAATGTTGTACAGTTTGATGATGAAGGGTGTCATCACCAATTTTAGCCACAGTTAAGTATAAACTCGAGTGACATTGACAGAAAACATATCACTTGGTTACGTACTCCTTTATGAGAGCTTTGTAATGATAGGTTAAGTTTCTAAAAAGTAGTTTGCGTACATAACATATTAAGTCCCAAGGTGAGATATTTGAAAATGGAAATTAAAGAACGGAAGTCGGGTTAATGCTGGCCTACAGTGGTGGATGAGTAAAGTTGGGAGGTTTCTTTTTGTTTTTTGTTTTTTTTTTGAACGGCAATTGATATTGAAACTAGCAAGGAGCTACACTAAGTTACAAGGGTGGATAGAGCATTACAAGGTTGATTAAACCATTCTATCCAATTCAATAAAGGCTTCTTGCATCGACTAACAATCCAATTAAAAGATAAGATCTTGATGTCATTGAAAAGAAGATCCTTTGATGGTTTCTTCAATGAGAATACGAAACTGTTTCTAAAATGCCATTAGGACCATTGTAGTTTGTATCACCGCCTCGAAGAATCTTGAAAATTTTGCGTCAACGGGTAAGTGGTTGCCAATTGAAAGATATCTTGGAGACAATGAAATGTGGTGTTGGGTATACGCTGCCATTTTAGAACATTTATCCAAGTGTGTCTCGCAATCTTGCAATCGACAAACAAATGCTTATGATAGATTGATTAGTGTGGATTTGCCTTAGGAACACAGATAAGTTTTTATCTTGCTGGTTTACAAACTGACGTGGAGTTGGCTGTGAGGATTTTAGACCCAAAACATTACTTGTTAGAATTGAATAACCATGACTATCATATTACTAAGAATATCAAGTAGTCACATAGTGCGGAAGCTAAGGATCTAGTATAACACATAAAAGTTAACTTAAACATAAATAAAGAACGTACCTTTTGATTATAGCAAGAACAAAAATCAAACTTTAATAATCTTGAACAATTGGATGAACCCTAATTAGGGTTTATAAGGATCAATGATTAACCCCTTACCGTTTTGTTAATCGATCCAAGATACAATCAATAGTGTGATTGTACCATGTTCTTGTACACACGTACTTTTAACGAATTAAAGTTAATAATAGTTAAATATACACAAAACAATATTTTGTTTTAAAAACAAAACCGTTCGACCAAATAAACAAATTACCAAAATCACCTTTTGTGATATTGTTAGTTTGTTACTGTCGATCACCAAAGTCAAAGGAAAAGGAAATATTGAATATATACTATACATGAACATATGACATGCGCATGTATGTATGTATCATTAGTGTGATTCATGTCGACAAAAAGGAGAAAAGCGAAGTTCAATAGTTTAGTTAATAATAGTAACGTGTACCATCTAAAACAAAAACTTTTGACCTTGCTGTTATAGGATAACAAAACTTAAGGAACAAGTTAGGGCTTGGGTTCTAGATCTTTCTTGTTCTCTATTTTTTATCCATGGTCCTTATCTTTGTGCGTTAGTCAATTTTCGTCAATTACTAACAATCTTTATTTGTTTTGTGTAATTAATAATTAAATATAACTTTTTATATTAAATTATTAAACTTTAATTCTCATACGTAAAGTGTGCAATCCCGTGGTCTCGAGTTCGATACTAGACATATACTTATTGATATTTATCCACAAACTCTAACAGCTCCCACTTGGATATCTATTAATAGTGTAATGACATTGGTTAGCGTCTAGCAACACGCCAATGCCCCTAGATCAACTCGAGGGAGGTCTCCTGGAAAAACCTTTAATGATTCATCATTATTATTATCCTTTTGTTTCTAATACCACGTTAATAAAGATATGGATCTCAGTCATTCTTTAATTAACAATTCTGTTTCTCGTTGTTTATGATTGAGCAAGATTACCAAAACATCTGAACGTATTCCATATAGACTTTGGGCGTGCGCACGCATACATCTTGTCAACCCTACGAGGGGCCCAGCAGTATTAAACTTCAAAACGAATTTGAAGGAACAAATTCTTTCTTGACTACAAGAATAACCCATGGACTTTGCAACACTTCTGAAAACAACCCTTATAACTACCATTTACGGTTAGCTGTAGATTGCTTCAAAGGAACGCACTACATCCATGACACTTATCTGGTATCTCAAGTCTGAGGATAACTAAATTCATGATTTACTTACTGACAAGATCCATAAAGTAAAATCATGTAGTTGGGATAAATCCTATATTCAATTCATTAAATATCATGTGAAATTGGTATGACAACGCATCAATATACTTTCAAGTATATTCTAACCAATACTCAGATTTGTCTTAGTTTAATGATATTCCCATATCATTAATTGACAATGGACAATTCAGAATAACATAAGTTATTCATGGATTTAAACATGCAAATATAGGATACAATTTATTATTAATGAAAACAAACGTACTAAGTACTTTAATTCATTATAAATAATAATTGCTTAATGTCCTTTATCCAAATACTAAATATATCAATGCATGATAATTCTAGTGATTATTATCTCAAGTAAAGACTTGTCGACAATTATGCCTCAAGTAATGAAAATCATACTTGTTGACAAGGCATTATTTCAACTAACTTTGATCTATCATAATTTTGAGAATACTTATTTCAAGAATTTAATTAGCAAAATTCTTGTATGTATATATAGAACTATTTTGATATAACCACATAATATTTCATAAATGGTGTGATATCCTCAACCACCAATTTATGACAATCAAACTTTCAAACACTTTAAAGTTTAAAGTATTCTAATTCTTTATTGTATAATGCAACTATGCTCTTAGTTGAGCACACTAGTTCACATGGCTATTAACAACGATAAAATCCTACCATGACTAGTATTGAGTGTCATCTCAATTAAACTAGCATCATTGTATAAAGACTACAATATGCTCTTTAAAATCCCGTAAACTTAATATCCATTGTGTACTTTTAGGAGCAATTCCAGGTTGAAGATCATTATTCTAAGTTCAAACATATTCCTTGATGAGGTGAAAAGTGTACCCGTTTTAGGAGGTCATTTAAGCCCTAATTCGAGTTAATATGACCAAATATTGCTCTAAATCGTTCCTTTTGTCATTTTAGGTACTTTTGAGAAGAATTCTGGAAAACACATCATTTTGGACGTTTTTGGAGCATAAAGTGAAGAAAATGACAAAGTATCAAAAGAATGCTGGAAATCCTTCCTGACGGAGTCAGAGTCACAAGGTGACGCCGTCAGCCAACCAAGACAAAGGAGTGGAATCTGACTATACGTGACGCCCTAAGAAGAAAATGTGATGTTTATACCTGACGACGGCGTCAGGTGTTAATATTCCTAGGCCGTCAGGTGTAATACTAAAGAGAGACGGCCCAGAGCAAGTTTACAAGTGACGGCGTCAGAAGTAGATATAGGCCATCCGAGAACCCTAATGGCGGCGAGCTGACGGCGTCTGAGCGTATAAGCTGACGCCGTCAGAGTGTAAGGAAAATATTATATGGTATTTTTATTTAAATGAACCAATAGTTTGTGTTAAAATGAATGTTTTAAAATATGTATCGTCCGTTTAAAATATGTATAGTTTTTATAAAGTTTATACGTTGTTTGAACACATTTTTATAAATCACCGAATTATATAAGTCGTTTTATTTATTTAACGTGTTTATTTAGGTGTAGTAAATTAGAAATATCTAAAGTTTTGATTCTCGTTTTATTTCAAATATATATGTATAGTTTTGGTTCTAAAAAAATGTATATAGATAGTTTTTAGTTTTCATTGTTGATGTCATAATTTGTTATATGAACTAGTCGTGAACTCGTGGTCGAGCGTTTATAAAATGAGTAACGTCATTGTTACCGTGAACACTAAGTCGATATAAGTCGTGAAAGGTCGGGTTCGAATGGAATTCAAATATACATCAATGCGTTTGTGGCTGATACAAAGAAAAGGAAGCAGGTGGGCTCGGCCCAACGTATAACAAAACAAACTCACAAAGGCAGTTGGGCTTGTGAGTCCACAAATCAATCTGGGTCACAAATGGGAATGTTTAAAACAGAAACAACTTGGGCTTGATCCCGTTGTAATGGTTCTGGGTTTCCGGCGCAGTAGAAATTTTGAGGCACAGAACTATGCTTAACCTGAGCAAGTCCTTGGCCAAGGTTTTTGCGAAAGGAAGAAACACAAGGGTGAAGAGTGACCAAGTCATGAGCAATCCGACACACTCGTCCTCGCAATGGCTGTGGGTTTGAGGCCCAAGCGCTCTAAGAAATTTGTAACTCTCGGTGGTTACTTTTGTTTAGCTCAGAAAGAACAAAAGAAAGAAAGCAGCAGGATTTTCGAAGGAGTCGAACCCAGATTATCTTACAACCGATACGCAACATCGAAAGGCTGTATTTGGCTACACCGAGGCTCGAATTCGAGACCACTTGGTGTGGGGGGGGGGGTCGCAAAAAGGGCAGCTAAAGGTTTAAAATAGATTTCATCTAACAATAAGCATTCCTATAACCACAAAACTTCGACTGCTTGTCCAAGCAATACACGGCCAGAGGATTTATCCAACGCAAAAATAAGATAAGCAAAACTTCGAGATTTAGTACTACTCCGAATGGTTATAAACACAGCCACACAAGTATAACCACAAACAACAATGGTCTGCCTATGTCGAAATTTGACCAGCATCAAACAAGAAACTGACTAAAAAAATATATGTAACCCAAACCATAAATCCAGTCGAATCCCAGGGCATCAATAGCGACAATTTACAGATTCAATGAATTAAAATAACATTAGGATTTTTAGAACCTTACAACAAGAGAGAGCCAAATAACGAGAGGGTCTAGTGGAATTCAAAAGCTCGAACCGAATCTGCCACAAGTGATTCCTCACAACCTTCGGCCTCAGAAACTAGTATTTCGATAAGGAACTTCACTAAGATTTGTTGTGATTATTTCTGAGATGTGTGGAATCACTTGTGAGCCATCGGTATTTATAGAGTTAATATGAGGAGGTTTGACTCCATCTTTTGGTGGCTTGATTATAGTGCCGACTACTTCAAGGAACTATAACCATCTCCTTCAATTACCGAGGGTACCTCGTGACCTTGAGGATAATAAAGTGAGGCAGCAGTCACGAGAGATCTAGCTTGGGTATTTTTCACCATCGTGTTTGACTCCAAAAGAGTAGCTATGGATCTGGATGGTTAACGGATTTAGGAGGTTGGGGTTTTTGAGGTGGGAAAAGAAGATGGAGCGTGTACCAGAAGAAGGAAAAGAGCAGGGTAGGGAGAANCAAAAATAATCTTCCCTCACCCTTAGACCTAATTAGAGTAGTTTTTCATACCTAACGAACACTATTCCTTGTGGAGAACGATCAATCCCCCGTACTTACCACTACACTATACTACATCGGTCAGGTACACTGCCTGGTGGGGTTGTAAGCCTCTTGAGATCCCTTGAGAGGTAAAACCTGTTGCGTGGTCGCAATCCCGCGTATCAAGTTTTTGGCGCCGCTGCCGGGGAATAGTTATTGCTTAGGTTGAATATTTATTTTATTAGGTCTACTCACTAGATTCCTTTCTAGTGAGATTTTTATTTTATTTTTCTAGGATTTTCTTTAGTCTATCTATTTTCTTCGTGTTTTTTTTGTTCGTAACCATTACCATCCGACATCATGGAAGGTGGTAATATCCTCGATCCCAACAACCCACCACAACCAAACCAACCTCCTAGAGCCCGTACTTTAGGAGAGTACTCCTTTCCTAGCCACCATGGCTATCGAAACACCATTGAGCTCACCCAAGGAGCCAATGTCACTCCCTTGCGATCCGACACCATCCGGTTGGTGCAAAGCGGATGCGCATTCCATGGACTTCGTTCCGAAGATCCAAATCAACATCTCAAGGATTTACTCAAAATCGTAGATTCCATAGACCTTGATGTTGAAACTCGAGAGACTACCCGATTACGTCTCTTCCAATTCTCTCTGCGAGACCATGCTAGTCAGTGGCTAGAGCGTCTACCCGCAGGATCCATCACCTCTTGGGATGATCTCACAACTCGCTTCTTGGCTCAATTTTTCCCACCGGGAGGAACTACCAAGCTAAGGAATGATATCTTGGCGTTCCAACAACGTCAAGGCGAAACCCTCTACGAGGCATGGACTCGATTCAAGGACTTACTCCAAAAAGTCCCTCATCATGGCATAGACCTTTGGCTCCAAGTCCAAATCTTCTATGACCATATCAATATCCCCACGAAGCAAACCATTGACCAAGCTGCCGGTGGCAAGCTACGTGATCTAAGTGCGGAACAATCATGGGATTTCCTAGAAGATCTTGCTCTCTATGACAACGAAAGTTGGAATGATCCCCATGATTTGAATAAAACGGTCAAGGCAATATCTTTGCCTTCAAATAATTCAAGCACTTCCGACCGTAGGATCATAGAACTTGAAGACCAAGTCAAGTTTCTTATGAAATCCTACGAGGCTCCTAAGCCTTCAAGCCAAGTGAACAAAATCACTTCTTCGTGCGAATTATGTAGTGGTCCCCACGACACTCGTGATTTCATGGAACTCCCCGAACAAGCTTTTGCGGACTACGCATCCTCGCGTACCGACGGAGCGGGAGACAAGTGGTACACTTTCAAACCCGATCCAAACCCTTACGGTGATTCCTACAATCCCTCATGGAGAAATCACCCAAATCTTAGGTGGAAGCAAAACCAAAACGCACAAGAAACCAATTCTTCCAACCCACCTAATCGTTTCCAATCAAACGGTTCCTACCCAAACTGTACTTTCAATAACAATCCTTCCAATAACAATGGTAGTACCAATAATCTCGAAGGATTGATGACTCAATTTATGGCATCTCAAGAAGCTCGAATAGCTAGATTCGAATCCGAATTCAATCAACAACAAACGGAGATGACCAATAAGATAGACAACTTATTGAAGGCCCTCAACAACCAAGTGCTATCACCTCCACATAAGGACGCTAGGAACACTAATAGCGGACCCCAAATAAAGGACCGTTCTTCATCCAAACATGTCCACTTCGTCAACATTGTCACTATTAAACCAATTGGTAGGAGTGAGGATAATATTGAACCTAAGGATGAGGTTAAGGAAGTCGAGGTAGATAAGGAAATTAGGAAAAGTGAGATTAAAGAAGTAGATGATGAAGAGGACTACTTCAATAGGTTACCAACTAGGGAAGAGCGGGCATACCATAAGAATTTATTCGATGACTCCGAGACACCATACTTCCTAGGTAATCCGATTATCAAAATGGGCAACCCTTCTAATCTCAACATACCATGCAACATCGGACATTTGCATGTGTGGAAAGCTTACATCGACCCTAGATCGCCCATAAACATCATGACTAGAGTCCAATACAACTTGATAATGAAAAATCAACTTGGGTATAGGGTATTCCCCGATAGGGGATGGATTAGTAACTTCACGGGAAGAGTTAGGGGATTACCGGTTTATGTAGGAAACTTCACCTATGTCACCGATTTTGTGATTGTAGAAGATATCCGCCCAATAGTCGATGCAAGTTTAACCCAAGTAGTTTTGGGAAAGCCGTTTATCGAGGTCTCTAGGATGACTTATGAACCTTCCTTAGGGATAGTTAGATTTAAGGATGAGACCGATGAAGTGAACTACCAAATGCCATATAAGATAGAGCAATTTCAACACTTGTCAAACATTGAGAAGGAGCTTAAACAAGCGGTCTACTATAGGAATGATGAGGATAGACGTAGGGGAGTAGACTATGTCATGGAAAGGATATTCGGTTTCTACAAGGATTGTTTGAAATTAGGAACGGATTATAAAACAGGACAAGAGGAGGATCTAGAAACCGTGACCAACGATGAAGTCACGTAATGTACGGTGACTTTGAGTCTAGCTACAAGACTCGTTAATAAAGAAAAGCGCTTCTTGAGAGGCAACCCAAGCTTTATTTGCTTTGTGTTTATTTATTTATTTGTTTGATTTTATTTGCTTCCGTATGTATGTTACTTTTCTTGTTATTGATTCATGCTTCAAAAACTAACTTGTGAAAATGCTTTATTTTGTTTTTAACTTCGTCTTAACTACATATAAAGGTATTTTGCAGAAGATAAGTGTAAGGGAAATCTAAATCGGTTTATAAGAACGAATGAACATGAATCATAACAAGATAAATTAACATAATTATTAGTACTTGTTTGAGTCAAATGCTTGTATCGAGTCATAATGATAGTTTTGCAAGAATTCCAGGAAGTAAGGTATAGTTTTTCCAAAAGTTTTCCCGAAACTTAACATGAGGATTCTGTCAGATCATTTCTGACGGCGTCAGACCTTACAACCTGACGGCGTCAGGCAGTAATTTTCTGAAATTTTTGAAAGTTTTGTTTTTATTCAGGAATCATAAAAAGTTTTGTTAATTCTCTAACTTATAATCTCCAGGAATTCTGCAAAAACATTTATTCCACAAGCATTATATCCTATTATAGATTATACCGCCGATTTTACGCGAGGTTCGCCAATATTGTTTTTTTCAGGTTAACAGGTTATTTTGGACAAGGAGATGATTTATATTTCGGAAGGGAAGCTTTGAGCGTTCGTCTTTCTTGAAAGAAGGTCTAACCATGTTACCTCACTATCCACACCAAACGAATCAGGGGAGTATTTGTTTCATTCTTTCATTTTCATTACTTTTACATCTTGTATGTGAACATTGGGGACAATGTTCGGTTTAAGTGTAAAGGGGGGGGGGGTAAATGAAGACACCTTAGAGAATGCAATTGCGCTTGATTTTTGTTTGTTTGATAGTAAATTTGTAATAAAACCGAGAGAAACATTTGTTAGGGCAATTTTAGCGCCAAATTTAAATTTTTTTGCAACATTTAGAAGTGAAACTTTGGTCCTAATAAGCGTCTCATGGATAGGAAATTATATGACTAGCACAAAAACCGTACCACTAAAAAATTTTCCACCCCAAATATGTAAGGTTCGCCCCTAGAATTGGTAGGAAAAGCATTTATGCTATGATGTGTGTACCGGTAGCACTTAGATTCTAGAACTTGCGTTAGGACCATCTCAAATCCACAAGTGAGACTACATTCGTGTAGTTAGATCTACTACATGATAAGAGGCATTAGGATTAACCCTTTGATTTACACCCGTGTTTTTGTTATAATTACGTTGGCTACATTGGTCATGTAATTCTTCCACACCCTTTGCGTTGTACCCATTTTTGGTACACGATACCCCTAGTACACCCCTCAGAGCCTATCTTTTCGTTTCGACCTTTGAGCATCTTACTCAAAGTGAGAATTTGCTACACCCCACTTAAATGTACACCCAAATCGCCTTAGCCTACCTTGTAGGCACTCATCTTTAGTGCATTATTGTGACAACATTTGTGTTAAACCCTTTGTTAATTATCTAATTGATAACATGGTTGCTAAGTCGAGTCATATCTTGTACATATTGTTTTAGGACGATTGGGACTCATGGGTAAAGTACTAGTGTAATGGAGTAATGGGGAAGAACAACATTATTACCCCCATATGTGCGAAATATTTTAAAAGTACTCCAAGTTTTTCGATTATCTTAATTCGAGTCATTAGAATAGTAATTGTAAAGTATGTAAAATTTCAAGTGTAAGGGGAGAACCGAGGCCCCTATGATGTATTATTTTGGGTGGTAGGGCAAGAGTGTATG
>LBNU01027254.1:15151-44558 GCA_014162995.1 Artemisia annua | reverse complement strand
CTTTTGTTTGAGGTATTTAGTTCACCAATTAAAGAAGAACCTACAATTATCATCCACCAAGTGGAATTGAGGTAAATCACCCTTAAGATGATATTGTACATATAATGGAGATGTAGGTAAGATGTCTTTAACGAACTCATAAGTGTATGGAAACCAAAGGTAGACACTAGGCTCTTTCCAAACTTGTTTCCATCACTATGAATTTGTCTAAAGATAACTTACTTTCAAAACCATATGTACAAAAACATCAATCAAGCAAAAGTTTATAAATTTCATCTTAAAACATATCAAAAACTTTACAATACAAATCTCGTCGCGTGGATGCATTTAACGCATTACGGCATGTAAGGCCAACCCCTAAGTATGACACATAAGATTTCGTAGTGTAAAGTTCTTAATAATAATTATGTTTCACCATTATTAGTCCAATTAATTTTCTTTTCCTAAAATTACCCTTTTTATTGCTTACAATCATGTCAAACACATAACAATAAAACCAAGTAATTATATAAGAAAACAAACAAACAACTAATAATCAAACAATTATAAAGGTGAAACAATTAGCCACATGCATACTTAATTAGATAAACCCTAATTAAATCAATTCTAGGTTTTCATAATGTGTATAATTAACTAAAGCTTTCACTTTGCACAAGTGAGCCACATCCATCGAATAACCGATTGCGTAAGCTAGAGTTAATTAATACACCACATAACACATAAATTGATTTTAATTACACTTGGGGTCTTCCCCAATTTTTGGATCTATCTATTAATTACATGTGTAAAACAAGTTACTAACAATTAAGACAAATAACCAATCCATGACTAACATGCATGTTTCATCACGGATTCATGCATAACAATTACCACATAGTTCACATAAACACGTTGCAAACCTAGGGTTTCTAATCCAATTAATTAAAAAATTAAACCACAAACCCTAATTAGGGTTCATGGAAATCATACCCCCACCCCCAATTTAGGGTTAGGGTTTCGAAATTATTTCAAACCCTAGATCTAAAGCACTAACATGTTTATCTAAAACAATTAAAGATACGTTTTTATGGTTTTAGTAAGCAGTTACATGTTATACATGTCTCGTGATGCCACTGTTAGAATTTAATAACCATGACTATCATATTATTAAGCATATCTAGTAGTCACATAGTGCGGAAGCTAAGGATCTAGTATAACACATAAAAGTTAACTAAAACATAAATAAAGAACGTACCTTTTGATTCTAGCAAGAACAAGAATCAAACTTTAATAATCTTGAACAATCGGATGAACCCTAATTAGGGTTTATAAGGATCAATGATTAACCCCTTACCGTTTTGTTAATCGATCCAAGATACAATCAATAGTGTGATTGTACCACGTTCTTGTACACACGTACTTTTAACAAATTAAAGTTAATGCTAGTTAAATATACACAAAACAATATTTTGTTTTAAAAACAAAACCATGCGACCAAATAAACAAATCACCAAAATCACCTTTTGTGATATTGTTAGTTTGTTACTGTCGATCACCAAAATCAAAGGAAAAGCAAATATTGAATATATACTATACATGAACATATGACATGCGCATGTATATATGTATGTATCATTACTGTGATTCATGTCGACAAAAAGGAGAAAAGCAAAGTTCAATAGTTTAGTTAATAATATTAACGTGTACCAGAGTCACTAAAATAAAAAATTTTGACCTTGCTTTTATAGGATAACAAAACTTAAGGAACAAGTTAGGGCTTGGGTTCTAGATCTTTCTTGTTCTCTATTTTTTATCCATGGTCCTAATCTTTGTGCGTTAGTCAATTTTCGTCAATTACTAACAATCTTTATTTGTTTTGTGTAATTAATAATTAAATATAACTTTTTATATTAAATTATTAAACTTTAATTCTCATACGTAAAGTGTGCAATCCCGTGGTCTCGAGTTCGATACTAGACATATACTTATTAATATTTATCCACAAACTCTAACATTAGTTGATGTGTATCATTTGTCTAAAGTCCAAGAAGCAGTCATTAAAGTGAATAAGCAGAAACAGAAACACAAACCACCATTGTTACCTACACCAAGGTTCATTACTAATGCCCAAAATCACAACCCACAAACTAGTGCAATTGTGAAACAAATGCCTGTCCTAAACACTACTTACACCAAAAGCAGCTTTAACACACCCTATCCTAAAAGACAATTAACACAAAAGGAGTTTCAAGAAAGGAGAGCTATGAATCTGTGCTTTTATTGTGACTTTTTGTGGTAATGACAGTGTACTAGAGCAGTGTGAAGAAGAGACTTCTGAAGAACTTACATGGGAAAACAAAAACCACACATTTTGATAGACAAACCATGAGGGTTACAGGACATGCAGGAAAACGAAAACTACACATTTTGATAGACATTGGGAGTACACACAATTTCTTAGACCTTGAAAATGCTAAGAAGTTGGGTTGTCAGCTGAGAAGCACTTGTCCATTACAAGTGGACCTTACTTGTGGTGCACAGTTGACTAGCAAATATGTGTGTAAGAACTTTTCTTGCCAGATACATGGAGAGGAATTTGTTATGGATGCAATGTTGTTACCTCCGAGTGGATGTGACATGGTATTAGGAGTTCAATGGTTGTCTACACTGGGCAATATTCAGTTGAATTTTCAAGAGCTAAGGATGGAGTTCAAGTACAAGGGAAGGAGGGTAGCATTAATAAGGACAAAGAAGCCAACTCTGCAATGGATGGAAGGGTCAAAACTGCCAGTGCAGAATGCTTTGTTGTCTTCTTTGGTACTTTGTGTGCATCCATCCACTACGCTGAACATGATCACTGCCGACAGGGAAGGTACACTTACTCCTCGTCCTATATCATATGCCCTATCTCAATATGATGATGTATTTGCTGTTCCTACTGCTTTACCTCATGTTAGAGAGTGTGATCATAAGATTGTGTTTAGTTTTTAGTAGACCTTATAGACATCCACCTTCTCAAAAGGATGCTATTGAGCTTACGGTTAAGGAGTTGTTGACAGTGGAGTCATAAGACCTAGTCAAAGTCCCTTTTCATCACTTGTGGTCATGGCTAAAAAGAAAGATGGGTTTTGGAGAATGTGTATAGACTACAAGAAGTTGAATGCGCAAACAATCAAAGACAAGTTCCCTATTCCTATGGTTGAAGAGCTTATTGATGAGTTGCAAGGTTCTCGGTATTTTTCAAAGTTTGATTGAGGTCAGGGTATCAACAAATAAGAATGTGTATTGATGATGTAGAGAAGACAACTTTTAAGACACATGAGGGCCACTATGAATTCTTGGTCATGCTTTTTGGTTTGACCAATGCACCCTCAACTTTTCAAGCATTAATGAACTCAGTGTTTAAGAAGTACTTAAAGAATTTTGTGTTGGTTTTTTTTTCTTTTTTTTTTTTTTTTTTTTTATGATATATTTGTTCGTAGCCCTAATTTGGAGACTCATATCAAGCATTTGGAAGTAGTGTTGCAACTTTTGAGGGAGCATACCTTGTTTGCCTAACAGTCTAAGTGTGTGTTTGGATAAAAAAAAAAGGGTGGAACACCTTGGACATGTAATCATTGGTGCATGAGTAGCAATAGATGAAGCAAAGATTGAGGTAATGAAGTCCCTAGTAATCTCAAACAGCTGAGAGGATTCCTTGGGTTGACAGGTTATTACAAGATTTATAAAAGACTATGCTTCCATTATTCAGCCTTTGACTACACCGATGAAGAAAAATGCTTTTGGGTGATCACATGAGGCAAAATCAGCAGTTCTTAGACTTAAGGAAGCAATGATGAACTCATGTTTTTAAACTACCCAATTTTGATGAATAGTTTGTGGTGGAGACTAATGCATCGGGGGAGGGTATTGGAGCAGTTTTGCAACAAGGTGGGAATCGAATTGCTTTTTCAGTAAGACTTTAGCTCCTAGACATCAGACCTTATCCACTTATGAGAAAGTACTATTAGCTGTAATTTAGGCATTGCATAAGTGGAGAGGGTACCTGCTGGATAGACATTTTATTATTAAGACTGACCATTTCAGTCTTAAGTACTTATTAGAGCAAAAAATTACCACACTAGCACAGATGAAATGGTTTCCTAAGCTCATGGGTTTTGATTATGAGATTAGGTATAAAAAAGGAAGTGAAAATGGTGCTGCAGATGCTTTATCCAGAGTTGATATATGTGGACAGTTGTTGCAGATGGTACTTTCTTCTGTGTCTACCGAGTTGCTTCCAAAAATAGAGGAAATGTAGGACACTAATCCTATTCTTGAAGCAAAGCTGGAAATGTGTTTGAATGTAGAAGATGAAGATGTGAGAAATGACCAAAATGCCCTTAGCAAACCATTTTAGTTATGTATTATGAGAATAAATGAAATAGAGTATGTGGAATGAGTTATTTTTGTAAGTACATTAAGCACATATAACTTTACCCTTTTAATTCAGGATGAGCATTTGGACCCAAATCCTGGCACCGAACCATAGTCGTACCGGTACCATACGAAAACCGTACCGACTCCTTATACACGGTACGGGACCGGTACCATGAATCAAGGTAAAAAAAATCAGGACTACTAATACGGTACCGGTACCAATGCGGGATAGTACCGAAAAAATTTCGAAATTTGAGTAGTCACATTTTTAATTAAACAACGTATCCAAACACCCATTGGGCCCGTACCATGCCAAACAATAGTCATTTAAAACCTAAAAAAGAAAGCAAACATTCCAAACACCTATTGTGGCAACTATATATAGATCCTTCATAAACCCTCCCAAAAATAAACCGTAAACTATTTCACAAGTTTTGGAACGATTGTAAGTTACTACCGAGTACTATCTTAGTGGTGTGTTTATTTAATTGTTTGTTTCGTTTTCTGACACGTCCTGGTTCGAAATGACTCAAAAATGTACGTTTTGCCTTGTGTTTTGTTGCTGCCACAGAAAGTTACTAGCATGAAAATCTAGACTTTTTTTTTCTGGTTTTTTGGTTTAACATAAAATGGGAAGAACCGGATAGGTACGATTTCCCGCCCGGTACGGTACCGATACCCTTTTTTCATGCTCGGGAAAAAAACGGTATCACCAATTCGGTATAGGTTCGGTACCAATTTGGTACCTTGCTCATCCCTACTTTTAATTTTTATTGTAATGATTTTTATTTTATTTGAATTTTTATTGTAATGTTTTTTCATTATTAATGAATTTTAATTTTAATGTTTAAATAAATTGAAAATAAAAATAAAAATGACGGTCATCATTACAAGTTGACACTAATATAACTGTAAAGAAGTCAGCTATATGTGATCAGTATTACGGCCGATCTAACACCTGGTCTTAAAAATCACCTATTAGCTACATACACACCCAAACATATTTTTCTTTCTTACACTTTAACCATCCAAATGCACTCCCGTAATCCAACCCCCCCCCCCCACCACCACACACACACAAAACTTTACTTCCTCTTTTCATATATATTTCCCCTGAAACCACCATTAAAGAAAATTTGAACATCCGCCATTACAGCCATCATTCTCTTATTTTTTTCTCACAAACAACAATGACATCGACCACCATTGTTACCATCAAGTCCATCGAACATGTCATTGGTACCACCATCATAAAGACCAGAACATCTTCCACATATGGCTTAAAAAACTTGAAAACAAAAACCTTGACGAACTAAACACCGGAATTGACTGTAAATGGGACGACGATGAAAATAGATTGTCCATCCTACATGTAGAGATTCCTGCGGCCCAACATCTCACTAAGTCCAACATATAAGCCCAACTGAGGTTCCATTCTAAAACCAATTGGTTATAGAAGGAGTAACCCACCAAGCTTATATGTTAACTTTGAGATTATAGTTCTACCGATGAGGGATTAGGTTTGTACACCCAATAATCCTCCCCTCAAACCCAAACCACCATGGGCTCCCCTTCGACTATAGCCATGATCCCATCTTTTTCTACAAACCGGTTTCTAGAGCGGAACCACGAATCAAGAACTACTCCAACAAGACGTCGGCAAAGGGTTATGATCCCTTAATGCCGAGTGGCACCAACACACACACGAGATGTTTACACTCAAACTTTTATTAAACGAGAGCAAGAAAAGAAGGTACGAATAAAACCTCACCCCCTCATCCCTATTTATAGAGAATGAGGGGGAGAAACCTAATCCTTGGTGAACAAGGAATCTACAATTGAGGAGGTTAGGAACTTTCCTAATACATGACTAACCTCCTTAAGTTTGAGCTAAAATACAACTAACCCCTAAACTTATATCCTAACTCTTACACACTAATATTCTAACTATTAAACTTATTTCCTAATTCATTCTTCTTCCTCAATTGTAAAAGCTTTATTGGTTTTAATAAAGGGTTCGTTGAGGGTATATCGTGTGCGTATTCTTGTCGGTTCCTTGTAGTCTCTCGTGTTTGCTATTTGTGCTCGATACAACTCGCGATCTAGCCTTTCCGCGATCTAACTACGGGTTTGTTGTCGAGGTATTTTCCAACGAGTGGTATCAAGAGCCGCGGTTATTGTGGTAATCGAAGTTCGAGTGTTAGATCGAGGTTTCGAGTTCATTCAAGGTTTCGAGGTTCTGTTTCGGGATTTCGGTAAGTAGCAGTGACGAGAGGTAGAAGAAGATCAAAGTATTTGGTTTGCATTAATTGCATACCCCACGTGAATACAAAGTTGGCATGTTTACATGTGTCTTTTTTGTTTTATAAAGTCAAAAATATTGGTTTTTAAAAACATAAAAGTCGACACTTGTTTACGTTTTTGAGGTTATAAAATAAAATGATTGAATTGAAGGACTTGTTGCATTTTCTTGTGGGACAAGGTTTTTAATCAATTAAATTGGTATCAGAGACAGGTTCGAGAAGAACGAATCACACATCGTGGAGAGAGCCAAAACAAGATAAATGAGTGAACCGGGTTTAGTTCGTCGGTTACTGTGCAGCCGTGGGAGAATTGGCGCTGCGGGTTCGCTACAATTGGATTTCTACGAAATTCGAACCGTAGGTTGACGACACATAGATCTAGGATCTCACCGGAGGGATCTTGCATCGGAGCTTCCAGGTAAAAGATATAGGCTGTCGAAGTTTATGGTGTGGTTGTGTTCTTTATCGTTTTTCAGTTATTGTTTGGCTATCGTTGTGTAGATTACAAGGTTCAAGGTTTCTAGGTTTACGAGTCAAGATTACTTGGGCAACAAGGTTCTTGAAGCTTTCTTGCAAGGAGGTGGATCGATTCTCCTAGGGTTATAGGAAATCGTTTTCTTTTGTCACAAGGTTCTTGGAGTTTCGGTTTTGAGCTTCAAAGGTGACAAGGTTTTGCAAGAAGTTTCAACTTCAAGTTTTCGGTATCTTGGAATTCAAGTCTTGGTGGTTCTTAGAAGACAAGTAAGGTTTAGCTTTTTCTTGGGATTCAAGAAAAGTGATTCCTTGGAGTACAAGGTATATCAAGGTTGTAGACTTGAGGTGGAAAGATCGAAGCTTTAGGTTTCTCTAAAGGTTAGTAGATCGGTAATTACAAGAAAGCGGGTTTAAAACACGGCTTGTGAGACTTGTTGGTAAAGTTGGTTAAAAAGCAACTTGACAAGGTTTGTAGCAAGGTTAAAGAAGAATGGCTAGTATGAATACTAGGTTAAACATCGAAAAGCTCGATGGGAATATTGTACAAAAACATGGAGGTTCAAAACAAGTTGGGTTCAAAAAACTTGGTCCTGGTGTTAAAACAGGAGTTCATGGAGTACAGGTTGATGAACGTGTTTGGTTTGAGGTGGAACTGCAGGGAGCTCAAGGAAATCGTGAAGTTGAGGTAATTCAGGAGAGTAACGATCATGCTGCAGTGGCTCAAAGAAAGTTAGATGTTAAACAACTTGAGGAAAAGATAAACACGGATTGTTTGGTAAATAAGCAGGTACATCTTGGTGCAAAGGTCGGGGCAGACATTATGAAAACCGGAGCACCTAGTCAAGAGGGTGCAGAGGGTAATGCTGCTGAAAGGTATAGAGGTGAGAGTAATATGGTTGCTTTAGGAGTTGCTGCAGTGATAGAAGAATATGCACATAAGTCATTGACTTTCAGGGATGCAGTTGCTTGTGAGGTAATTTCCAAGTGGATGGTTGTATTGAAAGAAGATATGGACACTCGGTCTATTATGTGTTTGCTCAGCAACGGTTTCAGGCGAAGCAGTGACGACAGTAAAATATATTACTGGAAGTATGCACCACGTATGTTCATATATCTATTCCTCTATATAGATTATATGTGGTTTACTTATGAAAGCAATGCTGAGATCTGGGTTACCAAGGGTTTGCTGGATGAAGCAAAGGAAAATATACTTGGTATGGAGATCTTCAGGACTCAGAGTGGTAATACTCTGAGGGTGTCACGATTCAGGTTTTCCAACGGTATGTCGGTTCGGATATTGTTGGGGGACACTCTACGCTGTCGTTAGAGGGTAGTCTGTCAGGGAATCGTGATGAAGAAAAGAAGAGTAAGGGGTCATGTATATATGCAGTTGGAAGTCATAAGTATCACTTGGTCTGCACGAGACCTGACATAGCATCTGCGGATGTGGGAATGTTGGATAGGTTTGATCATGGATTACAGATGGACGTACATGCTCTTGTGGATTCTGACTACATCATGGGTAGATCAATCACAGTGTACGTGTTTATGATATAGGAATGTGCGGTGAGCTGGGAAGCTACATTGCAACACATGATGACTTTGTTAACAACTGAAGTGGAGTATATGACACTTGCTGGAGAACTGAAGGAGGATACATGGCTAAAGGGACTCTCTACAGAGATAGGATTTAAGCTAAGGTTAGTAGCGGGTCTTGCTACTGGTGCCTTGACAAGGCCGTCCCCGGTCAGAGGTTCCAGCATTGGTTGAAGCTGTTGCGTATCGAAGAAGGCTAACTATTACCACCAAGGTGGAAATTGTTAGAATGTCAGTGTATAATAGTTAGGATATAAGTTTAGGGGGTTAATTGTATTTTAGCTCAAACTTAAGGAGGTTAGTCATGTATTAGGAAAGTTCCTAACCTCCTCAATTGTAAATTCCTTGTTAACCAAGGATCTAGGATACACGGAAACGCCGCCGAGATGCCGTACCACGTACCCGAAACGTCCCGGAAACGGGATACGTCGGGAAGCGCCGGGAAACGCGTGGGAAACGTCCCGGGAAAAGAGAAAACATTTCTTCAATTAGGGTACGCCGATCCATATCTAGGAAACGTTTTTGGCCAAAAAATTCACGTTTCTGGCATTAAATTACCGGTGATAAGTTTATATGCTCTTGTATATTTTTTTTCCGGCGAGATGTTGAACAAGGAAGATGAAGTGATTGGTGTAAAAGTGGATAAAGACTTTTGCTTTGGCACATATTTCAATTGTCACGTGAGAATTTTTGAAAAACCAACCTCTATTATTTCATTATTTATTACCACCAATTGTAATGTTGTTTGGATTTTTGTTAGGTAGTAATATTAGTGTCATAGGTAATAAAAATTCATAGCCTATGAAAATAAAAGGGTTTGGTTCTTGTACCACCAATATATTCACAGCCTATATACGACAATATATTTTATATTAGGTACAAATATTTGTTTGGATTTTTGGAAGACAATTTGTTATATAATAAAATATATAGACGTTTCTTCGCCGTATCCGTTTCTTGAATTTTAGGATGTTGACGTTTCCCGGTACCCGTACCCGTCCCCGTCCCCGTTCCCGTTTCCGTACCCGTGCAACTTAGCCAAGGATTAAGTTTCTCCCCCTCATTCTCTATAAATAGGGATGAGGGGGTGAGGTTTTATTCGTACCTTCTTTTCTTGCTCTCGTTTAATAAACGTTTGAGTGTAAACATCTCGTGTGTGTGTTGGTGCCACTCGGCATTAAGGGATCATAACCCTTTGCCGAGGTCTTGTTGGAGTAGTTCTTGATTCGTGGTTCCGCTCTAGAAACCGGTTTGTTGGATTTCTTCCAACACTACAGTTATGTGTTAACTCTAACTGCCTCATTTTCCAATTGCGCCATTCAGAATATGTTTCGTTTTCTTTGGTAGAACTTCTTAATAATCCTAGTTATACATTTACAGGCATCGGAATTAACAAAACCTGTGAAGAGTTAAGATTTCTTATGCGAAACCCAACAAGTCAAATGGTGGAGTTGGGGGATTTGGCAGTGGAGAGAGGTTACTGCACCGAGGAAAATAAGGGTTTAGGATTGGTTGAGTTGGCAGAAATTGTGCTTAAGAAGAAAGTGGACGAGGAAAATAAGGCTTTAGGATGTGGGGATGAGACGATGGGACAAAGAGGATTTGTCTGATAATCAGATCAAGTGTGCGTGTATTGATGGATTTTTGTCTTTTGAAATTGGGAGGGTTCTTAGAATAAATGAAAATTGAGTTTGTTGTTGTTGTTGCGTTAATTGGATGTCGTAGTTTTTAAGGTTGTTTTGGATGGAAGTACATTAGAGGGTGGTTGTTGTAGGTTCTAGCATCGTGTTGGTTAGAATTTTCATTTGGAGTAGTTACAATGGTCATTCAGTTATGTTTAGTAGGGTCGTTGATGTCGCCTTAGTGTAGTGTTGGTTGTAGTTTTCATTAAGAATCATTGTAATTACTAGCCTTTTGCTAGTTTTCAGTAATATGCATGATAAATTTTAGAAAAAAAATCACTTTATGTCACAGTGTAGTCAGAAATTTGTCACGAAATCTAAGCCGTCTTCATTGACTGATTCTTGAGATGTATCACGATTAGAAAAGTTTTCAACAGATTTAGTTTGTTTAATGTTTGTTATTGAATAATCATTGATGTTAGGCTTTAACCTTTTTGAAGATTATTTTAATTGTTTTGAACGAAAACAAGTGTTTTTAGTTCACACATTTTTACTGATAATTGGTATGTTTATTAGCTTAAGACTTAGATGAAGACAGTGAGTCTGTGTGTACATGTATAATGATGAATTTTATACTTCAGCATATACACAAATATGTTTGTGTAATAGGATCTTATCATCCAGTAGCGAATTTATAGAATGTTTGATAGGATGGAATCGGTTGGATGTTTGTTATTTCGTGAATGAGTAATTTGTTGTCGAAGTAGCCGCAAATACTGATTGGTGAGTGTATACTGGATTTGGTTGTGGTGTTGCTCTTTCTGCTGAATCAGCTAAGCTAGAATTGAATGTCGGGCTTGTTGTACCTGATCTACCTTTCACAAATAGCTATGGTGTTTGGGAGGATATATTATA
The DNA here is from genome assembly GCA_014162995.1 of Artemisia annua. Lineage (NCBI taxonomy): Eukaryota > Viridiplantae > Streptophyta > Magnoliopsida > Asterales > Asteraceae > Artemisia > Artemisia annua. The sequence continues at coordinate 33,250 of LBNU01027254.1, read as the reverse complement.
GGCATGGAGATACTTCATTTATTATTTGCATTTGCACTATTTGACTGTTTGGGTCAAACTTGTTTCAATGGAAAGTCTTATTAGTTTGATGGCATCATCCTTTATAAGTGGGATTTGCTACAAGTTTCTTAAATGGAAACCATGTCAGTTTGAAAATTAATACTGGTCATGGGACTTATAAAGTTACAAGTCACTCAACCAATTTCATTAACATGTTTGGCATGTCTGAGGTGCTTGAATAACAATGATAGAATGTAGTTCTCTTGTCTTGGCTTTAATCATGGTAAGTAAAGAACTACCGGTAAGATTTGCAAGGGGAAAGAGGACGCTGTTTGGATATAAGTTCTATGGTTATTATTTGTTGCTAAATCAAGCCCTCTCATTTAAAATCTTGACTTCACTCCTGATTGAGCATAAAATCAGCTCGTTCCACATTCACATGTATGATGTAAATCAGTAAATCATTTTAGCAGCATAATAGTTCATATCAAACATTTGGACGTGTTAAGTGAATTATAAAAGTACATAAATAGATTGAACTATTGAAGGTAAGGTAATATATATATATATATATATATATATATATATATATATATATATATATATATATATATATATATATATATATTTTCAAAGACCAGATCGTATCTCATCAAGATTTTTCAAAAGATCCGCATAACTGAAATGGAACCAAAATTTTAGCAATAGTCAACATTCCGAGGCAAGATACTTGCCATCAGAACCATAAAGAATTTATATTCTTAAACTTCACTGCACTCCGTCTTATGCTCAATGATACAAAGTAAAATGGATAGGAACATAATAATCGTTATGCAACTGAATTCATCTATTTAAAGACAATGTGTTGAACAGATTTAAATGGCCCCCCAAGGTTACCTAAAAGACTTATGTAATACTCGTAGTATGAAACCATTCAGTAAATTCATACCATCATCAGCATAATCCCAAATAAGGAAAAGTTACATCTTACAATCAAAACAAAAGCTTTTGTAAAGTTGATTATCATGACTCTAGAATTCATATAAAGATGTACTAAGTAACTCATGAAAAGATCCAATAAACACTAAACATCTTACCAAGTGCTGCCAATTTCCGTCTTGCAGCCTTTTGATGCAATCATATACTTGAGTTGAAAGTAACTTATACAACCTTACACACGCCTACCTGAAAGGAAATGAACCAAAAACTGAGTTATATTTGTGTATCATATGATGGTTAGAACTGCTCACAAATAAAATAAATAAATAAAAAATAAAAGGTTACTGGTAACTATTGTTGCTGTTGTTGTTAGGACCAAAACAACTGAATTATATACAGCACATACATACATATGGGCTTACTCGAACAAGTATCTTAAATAAGGCATATGATGAATTCTTTTTAGTATGCTTATATACCTTATAAAGAAAAGAAAAAAAGTGCTATCTTGTTTACATATCAAGTGCACTGAGGAGCTTGTTCATTGTTGATTTATGGAGATATAAAGAATAGAGGCTCGCTGGGGGAATGGATCGATCTAAGTCAAGCATTAAATTTTGGGACAAAATTGGAAATTAGAGTCACGATATTTAATCTCAAACATTCAAATAGATATCGCTTGTGATAGATTTTGTCAAAAAGCTTGAGCAACAATATATATTACTTCGAAAAGCTTGAGCTACAATATATATTATTCTAAGAAAGTGTTGTGCTGAGTATATACTAGCTAAAATTCAATGTAATAACACATCTATCAAGTAATTAATTATGGCTATGTTTACGAAACACACAAGCACTCATAAATAGTGCTACTAATTAAGTTGATAAAGCTTAATGGCTACACTCATCAAGTCCACGACAACAGTATTAAATATTTGAAAAGAGCAATAATAAGCAAATACTCACTCAGTAGTAACTGTGAACATGTCAACATTTCCTTTTGTAGATATGTTTGAGGGAAAAATCACTAATTTGTCAATTTTTATCAGTTATACAACACACTATCCATTCCATGAATTCACAAAATTAAATCTTCAAAATCTGTTAAGTTAATTAATATAATTCATTTGCCAAATATCAGTGTTACTAATATATTTGTGCTTTAAGTTAAAGTTTCACAAAAGGTGTTCCAACGTTAAAGTTACTCCTTTGCCCATAGTCATTGTCTAAGACGATAAACTCATGCTATTGATTGGATCTATAATAATATTCATTAAATATGATCTCATTTTGAGTGTGTTTTAGATACTCCATATTTGACATATCATTAAGTTTAGGCATCGATAATTAAGCTTTGCACTTTCAAATGAATTCATAAACTTAAATACCTGTGAAATCTGGCAAAGCTTCTACTTTTTTTTTAGGAATACGTTTCTGTAGTATAGTTGTGCCCGCAAAGACTGACATGCTCATGAATTTCATTTTTTGCTTTGTTGATTCTTTGAGTGGCTTGAAACCAAACTTGGTGGTCCACATCCGTAGAGATCCTTCAGCAGAAGGAATGATCAGCTTCTCGACACCAAAAGAACCAAGAACCTGGAATTTAAGTCACTATTGTTATAACCTTTTAATAACATTATAAGCTTACAAGCCTTATTATGAACCCTCAACCACTGACTTGGCCCAACAATAACCTCATAAGCCCTCGTCGTTAATAATCCACAAGAAAATATAGGCATCAGCTAATAAGATATAACTTTAGATTTTACTGAATGATATTGATACGTACGTGTTCAATTGAATCTAAGAGGCGGTGGCACATCCCATGACCCCAATACCCTTTACGAGTGCCAATAGAAGGCATTTCTGCGAGCTTATTCGCATGTATCCTGTCATGATCAAGACATAATTAGAGTCCATGAGAATATAATTCACAGGAACACCACACCTTGATGATTCATAAAATTAAAGCTAGGAAACATTACCTTATGGTTGCTGTGGAGATCACTTTATGTAACACCCCCAAAATTTGGTACAGCGGAAGACTCATCAAGCTTTCGGGGTGTTACGGGGATTGGTATCCAACACAAGTCATAAAGGAACGAGATAAAGTAAACATAAGTAAAACGCAACCAAACGGGGTTTTAAAGTTTACATTCATCCCAAATTTATCCAAAGTAAGGCCCAAAAGAAATAAACGTAGGTCCACAAATACATATCAGAGTTTTAGAAAAATAGATCCTTAAACCGCATTGCCAAGCCAAACCTCCAATCCAAGCATCCAACATCATTGCTTAATTACCTGAGAAAACGTGCTAAAAGTCGGCTTTCGCTGGTGAGATCATAGGTTTGTATTCATAATTTAATCAAGTGGACATATACGCAAAACTCATGCTAGCTAGACTAGGCCTTAATTCAAAACCTACGGATAACCTCCGCAACATCATAATCACACGGATAACCTCCGCAATATCATAATCACACGGATAACCTCCGCAATATCATAATCAAACGGATAACCTCTGCAATATCATAATCACACGGATAACCTCCGCGATATCAAAATCCTATAGGTGCACTCTATAGTCCTCTTCATCTAACCATGTCTAGTCCACACGCGATAACAAGATTCACTATGTGGCTAAGGTTGATGTAACATACCTAGTCCTATAGCATAGCAAGTTTTAAATAAAAGCGATACAAGTCCACATAAAATAATTTTTGCACGTTTCTCACCCCAAGTATTGAAAACAAAGTTCAAGAGTAAAAGTGAGGCTATGACTCACCTCAAGTCCAGAAATCAGCAGAAAGAAATTGGTAGAAGTAAGATGTATCACAACTCAAAAGACAGCAACTACGGACTCGGCACTTCCTAATAATATAAACTCATTTCAGGATCATTTCCTCAAAATCAAATATTCCCAATCCCGAACGTATTACATTTTACTTTCCAAAAATCCATTTCTCGTATTATTCCCGTATTAGTTTGGAGTTTGGTATCCATGCGGGTGGAGGGTCGACACAACTCAAACCAAGAAATCACAACCAAACGAAATAATAACAACAATCTACGGGTCTAATATTAGTCCAATATACCATTTAAATAAATCATCGAAGTTTATCAAATCCGTCGATTTGATATCCTTCCATAACTTATTTACCTAATATATTATTCCAAGATCATACCCAAAACCTAAATCACATAGCACGTAGGATACTATATGGTATATTTCTAAATTTAATAAGTTCCCTAGATACATCGTCAAACATACCAAATTAGACAATTTGATAAACCTCACGAGATATTTAGTAACTCATAAATCTCGTACACATACCACAACCTATGGGCGTCGTAGGGTACAATACCCATTAAATAACTAAATAGAAAATGGATGTATTAACGTCACATATCCGTGACAAGCACAAAATTCATAAAATGAATAATATGGCCCACTTAGACTCAAGTGACCACGATCCCGTATTACTCGTAAGTTTCCCGTTTTATTTTCCAAAAAGTAATTCATTTAGTATAATCATCCAACGTTATAATTATATCGGCATTCATAATTGTTTAATCATAACGACGTTCCCGACTTTGATTATACTACTTGTATAGCATAATATACATCGTCACGTTATTATAATATTACTCGTGATCGTTTTATTTTTAATATACGCACTTGTATAAATATATATACGTTTTCACGTTTATATATTTATATAAACGTTTATATTATTAATAATAGTATTACGAGTGTTATTGTTAAACGCGATTATAATTTATATCGAGTTATAAAAGGTGGTCACATGTCCGAGTCATCACCCTCGGCTCATTGTCCAAGTCCAAGTGTTACGGCGTTTTGCCAAAATCAACCGTTGACTAGAAAGTCAACGTGACGTCGACACGGACAACCAAAAGTCCAAGTAATAATAACCAATGCAATCCAACAATTATACACTACAACCAAAAATCAAATATTATACGTATGGGTCGACCTACCAAGTCAAACCGGGGTCAATGCTTCACCACAAGGCTTGTGGGTCCCACCCGAGACCTCTAGGGTCTCGGCTAGCTCATGTGAGCTCGAACCAAGCAAGGCCGTGAGCCACGGCTCGCGGTAAACGAGTCGACCACAAACCAAAACCCAAGAATCCGGATACCAAACAAGTTTTCATCATCAAAATACTTTTTCCCACTAGTATTTTACAAAACCCATTCAAGAAAAAATCATATACCCACGGTTTGGGTATCACATCGAGGCACACGAGTTGAAACTCGTGGCCACTCACCTTCAATACGACTCCAAGAATACGTTTCTTCAAAAACCCAACAAGAAATGATGAAAATAGTGGTGTTTAGGTGGCGGTGGTGGTGAGATCGAGGTGTTAGAGGGGTTTATTTCGCGCGTGAGTTATACCAAAAGATAGATCTCGATGAGAGGGTTAATATGGTGGTGTTATTTTGGTTGTAGGGGCGGCGGTGTGGCGGTGGTTGCCGGAAAAGAGGGCGGCGGCGGCTAGGTTTAATGAGAGAGAGAGAGATGAGAGTGAAAGTGGTGATGTTTGTGTTTGTGTGTTGTGTGAGAACCAGGAACCACAAGGACGAATTTTGTAGTCTACTCTTTTTATTTTTATTTTTCTTTCTTTCTTTTAACAATAATAATAATATTAATAGTGTAGGGTGAATGGCTAGTTATATAAACACAATGACCAAACCCGAAAACCTTTCAAAATATTCCGACTCTCTCGAACCGAGCTCGTTCCCAATATTTAAAATTTCACGATACAATCAAAATAAACATATAGCCGAACCGTAAATTCAAAACATTTAATTTTTGTTAGGTTATCCTAGTGTCGGAGTGAACGTAGTGCCACGAGTATATGATTCAATAAATCTCAACATAGATTCCAAATCAAAACGATAATTCAAATTTGATTCCATAAAAACATAAAGATTGTCAACCACAATTTAAATTTTACAAGTTCGTTACGAATAAAATTTTAAACATTAAATTATGAACGAACTTTAACGTAATGCGGTTTTCAAAATAGCTCCCTAATTTGCCAGTTATCACATCTTCCCCGCCTCAGAAGAAACCCGTCCCGGGTTTCTCTCGGAACAATCCATCTACGAAGTGAAAAGCTTCGGATATCTCTTTCGAAACTCATCCTCACGTTCCCACGTAAATTCCGGTCCATGACGGGAATTCCAACGAACCTTGATGAGCGGAATGCGATTACGCTTGAGTCGCTTAATCTCTCGATCCAAAATCTCAATCGGTTCTTCCACAAAGTTCAAATTCTCATCAACACGAATATCTTTCATCGGTATCACCGGTGTTTCATCAGAAAGGCATTTCTTCAAATTACTCACATGAAATACATCGTGAACCTTACTCAATTCCTGTGGTAACTCCAACCGATAAGCTACGGGCCCAATTCTTTCCAGAATGAGAAATGGTCCAATGTAGCGGGGGTTGAGTTTCGCACGTTTCCCAAAACGTATTACTCCTTTCCAAGGCGAGACTTTCATCATCACTTTGTCTCCAACTTGAAACTCTAGGGGTTTACGTCTCTGATCGGCGTAACTTTTCTGCCTATCTCTAGCTGCTTGTAACCGATGTCGAATTTGGGTCACTTTCTCAGTTGTCTCCAATATAAGCTCGGGGCCTGTGAGTTGGCTATCCCCAACCTCAGCCCAACCAATAGGCGAGCAGCATTTTCGACCATATAAAGCTTCGAATGGTGCAGCTTTAAGACTTGTGTGGTAGNAAACGTATTACTCCTTTCCAAGGCGAGACTTTCATCATCACTTTGTCTCCAACTTGAAACTCTAGGGGTTTACGTCTCTGATCGGCGTAACTTTTCTGCCTATCTCTAGCTGCTTGTAACCGATCTCGAATTTGGGTCACTTTCTCAGTTGTCTCCAATATAAGCTCGGGGCCTGTGAGTTGGCTATCCCCAACCTCAGCCCAACCAATAGGCGAGCGGCATTTTCGACCATATAAAGCTTCGAATGGTGCAGCTTTAAGACTTGTGTGGTAGCTATTGTTATAGGAGAATTCCGCAAGGGGTAAATAGTTCTCCCAGCCTTTCCCAAAGTCTATTATACATGCACGAAGCATATCCTCCAAAGTCTGAATAGTTCTCTCACTTTGACCATCGGTTTGGGGATGATATGGAGTACTCATATCAAGTCTCGTCCCCAAAGCGGCTTGGAGTGATCGCCACAAAGCTGACGTGAAACGACTGTCGCGATTAGAAATAATCGATATCGGAACACCATGACGAGAAATAATTTCTTTCACATACAACCTCGCAAGTTTGTCGACACTATCATCTTCACTAATTGCCAGGAAATGAGCAGACTTAGTCAAACGATCCACAATTACCCAGATAGCGTCACAACCGCTAGCCGTCTTTTGTAATTTGGTAATAAAGTCCATCGTAATTCGCTCCCACTTCCAGACCGGAAGTTCTGGCTGCGTCAATAATCCTGACGGTCTCTGATGTTCTGCTTTAACCTTCAAACATGTCAAACATTTGCTAACGTATAATGCTATATCTCCCTTCATGTTTGGCCACCAATATAACTTTTTCAGATCCTGGTACATCTTGTCAGACCCAGGATGAATAGAATACCTTGACTTATGCGACTCGTGCATAATCAACTCGCGAATTCCTCCATACAATGGTACCCAACTTCGGTCTCCAAAACATAATATTCCATCAAAACGCTTAACAAATCCCGTCTCATTTTCGGCCATCCCAAATATCCTCTCAGCAGGTCAGTTTTCTGCTTTCAACGCTTCCGTTTGGGCTTCTAATATTTGCGACGGTAACGGCGATACAATAGTCATTCCTAATGACCTAACTCGTAAAGGTGGTATTCTCTCCTTCTGACTAAGAGCAAAAGCAACGACGTTTGCTTTACCGGGATGATAGCGAATTTCGCAATCATAATCGCTTAGCAGCTCAATCCAACGTCGCTGTCTCATGTTGAGCTCTTTTTGATTCAAGATATGTTGTAGACTTTTGTGATCAGTGAATACAACACACTTGGTTCCATACAATAATGTCTCCATATCCTTAAGGCGAAAACCACAACACCTAGCTCCAAATCATGGGTGGTGTAGTTCTTCTCGTGCTTCTTGAGCTGTCGGGAAGCATAAGTTATCACCTTCTCTCGTTGCATTAACACAGCTCTCAAACCTTTATGAGAGGCGTCACAGTAGACAACGAAGTCTTCGCTACCTTCAGGCAATGCCAGGATAGGAGCACTACACAACATCTTCTTAAGTAATTAAATGCTTCCTCTTCCTTATCTCCCCATTCGTATTTAACATTCTTTTGAGTCAATTTGGTTAACGGCTTTGCTATCTTCGAAAATCCCTCAATGAATCTTCGGTAGTAACCGGCTAAACCCAAAAATTGACGAACTTCCGTTGGGGTTGTCGGTGCAGCCCAATCTTTAATAGCTTCAATTTTAGCGGGGTCTACCTGGACTCCTTGTCAATCAATCACATGACCCAAAAATTGTACCGTCGGGATCTAAAATTCACATTTGGANATTTAACATTCTTTTGAGTCAATTTGGTTAACGGCTTTGCTATCTTCGAAAATCCCTCAATGAATCTTCGGTAGTAACCGGCTAAACCCAAAAATTGACGAACTTCCGTTGGGGTTGTCGGTGCAGCCCAATCTTTAATAGCTTCAATTTTAGCGGGGTCTACCTGGACTCCTTGTCAATCAATCACATGACCCAAAAATTGTACCGTCGGGATCTAAAATTCACATTTGGAGAACTTGGTATACAGCTTCTCCCTCCTTAGCAATTCTAAGATGAGTCTTAGATGTTCCTCATGCTCTTTCTCACTCTTCGAGTAGATTAAAATATCGTCGATAAACACGATCACAAACTTGTCTAAGTAAGGCTTACACACCCGATTCATGAGATCCATGAATACCGCCGGTGCGTTAGTCAACCCAAACGGCATCACTTGGAACTCGTAATGCCCGTATCGGGTTCTAAAAGCCGTTTTCGGAATATCTTCCTCGCAAACTCTAAGCTGATGATACCCCGATCTCGGATCGATCTTCGAATACACACTCGATCCTTGGAGTTGATTGAACAAGTCGTCGATTCTCGGTAACGGGTATCTATTTTTTACCGTTAACTTGTTCAGCTCTCGGTAATCAATACACATACGGAATGATCCATCCTTCTTCTTCACGAACAAAACTGAGGCTCCCTAAGGTGATGAACTTGGTCGTATAAATCCCTTTTCTGCTAACTCCGCCAGTTGTTTTGACAACTCTTCTAGTTCAGTCGGTGCAAGTCGATAAGGTGCCCGTGCCACGGGTGCAGCACCAGGTATCAACTCAATCTGAAACTCCACTTGTCTAGTAGGCGGGATTCCCGGCAATTCATCGGGGAATACATCCGGAAAGTCACGAACTATAGGCACATCTCCAATGCGCCTTTCTTTCTTCTCCTTCCCTCCTTTCTCAGAGATTTGAGCTAAGAAAAGGTAACATCCTCTTTCCATTAGATTCGGTAGCTTAGTGCAAGATATGACCGCTAATCTGGATGGACTCCTCAAACCTTTTTGATCTCCTCGTATATTTAAAATCTCCTTGCCGTAAGACACACGCAAAATTTTCTCATCGCAAAGTATGTGAGCACGATACTTCGACAACCAATCCATACCAATGATGACATCGAAACTTCCTAACGTGACGGGTAGAAGGTCTTGCTGAAAGGGTAATTCAAGAAATTCAATGTGCAGCCGCGAATGATAGTTTTAATCCTTTCTACGTTTCCGTTAGCTAACTCTACATCATATCCAATTCCTAAGGCAATCGGGGGTTTTTCTAATAAGGGTGCAAATGTAGTGGACACAAAACTTCTATCGGCACCAGTATCAAATAGTATGGAAGCATAACGATTATTGAGAAGGAACGTACCAGTAACGACGTTAGGGTCTTCACTCTCTCGTTTCCCAGTGCATACACTCTCCCATGAGCAGCTCCTGCTTCCACACATTGGTCCCCATTGTCATGACGCCCACGGTTTCCTCTAGCTCCATGGTTTCCTTGATTGTACCCATTACCAACCGATCCTTGATTTCCTCGGTTCCACGATTCCTTACACTCATTCCTATAGTGTCCCTTCTTTCCACACCCAAAGCAAGTAACATTCGCCTTACTCCTAGCTTCGGGATTAGCTTGTACCATAGCAAGGGGTTGAGCTCTACAATCCCTAGCTGTGTGTCCTCTCCTTGAGCAATTCTGGCACATCAAAGTACATAATCCAGAATGATTCTTGTAGCAAAGACCACACTTGGGTGCATCACCATTATGCTTCTGCTTGTCTCCATCCCCAATAGCATAAGCCTTAGCAACAACTTGTCGCTTGTTTCGGTGATCATTACCCTTAGAGTGATGGTCCCTCTTCCTCTTTCCATTCTTATCCTTCTCAGCTCCTTTCAATACTAACGAGTCCATCAATTGTTGATCGATCGTGATAGCCTCATGGACATTTGCAGGTCTAGCAGCAATCACATCGTTCCTTGTAGCCACAGGCAACCCATCGGTATACCGCTCAATCCTTTGAGCCTCAGTCTTAACTATATCTGGGCAAAGCAAGGCTAACTCCTGGTAACGATGATTGTAAGTCATCATATTGGTACCCTTCACTTTGTGATTCTAGAACTCAATCTCCAGCTTCTTAACCTCATTCCTTGGGCAGTAACTCTGAATCAGCATAGGCCACATCACTCCCAACCGAATTTCGGTAATTGTTCCACCAAGTTAATGCTTCATCCTTGAAAGTAAAAGAAACAAACTTTACCTTCGCATTCTCCGCACAGTTACTGACATTGAACACTGACTTAGTTTTCTTTATCCACCTGACCAAGTAGACCACTCCTTCAGTTCCACCAAACTCAATGGGTCCACAGATTCGAAACTCCTTGTAGTTACATCCATTAGTACGAACAGGTGGAAAAGTTCTAGCAGAGTTGTTGGAATGATTCGACTCAGCTAGTAGCTCAGCAACTCGTTGCTCCACAAGTTGGTTGATCATAGCTTGGTCCACAGTAGGTGCATTCGGTGGAATATGATCATTGTCTTTCTGAACATCAACATTTTGATTCCTGCTGTTGCGGTTGGTGGTGTCCATGTTGTCAGGAGTAGGGTTTCAACATTTCGAGTAGGACGGCGTCCTCGGCGACCAGGGGTAGTCGCTGTAGCACCGGTTCGGGTAGCTCTGGGAGGGTTTCGTCGTACAGCCATTGATCTGAAACATCATACAAGGTTCATGAGTCTCCAATATCACCTATCATACGCTCAACAAGAATTGAATAAATGAAGCCAAGACATCGGAAGAATATCAACAATACACCACAAGACAACAATAAAGCGAATAGGAACTCAATTTCCATGACATACAAAACCACATAACATCATATAATAATAACCATCATCCATACAAATAGCGATCAANTCATACAAGGTTCATGAGTCTCCAATATCACCTATCATACGCTCAACAAGAATTGAATAAATGAAGCCAAGACATCGGAAGAATATCAACAATACACCACAAGACAACAATAAAGCGAATAGGAACTCAATTTCCATGACATCCAAAACCACATAACATCATATAATAATAACCATCATCCATAAAAATAGCGATCAAGACATCGTTCCAACTACAATAGACATAAGAGATACTAATCGTTCCCAAACGAGACGAACAACCAACGGGAATACATCAAAGTGAAATAACTAGCTTTTCTAACCGAACACTCCTCGGTGTAGAAAGCAACATGACAACATAATCCAACTATCTAGCCACTATGCTGGTGTAGACTCCTCAACTCCTGCCTCAAACTCTCCAACTCTCTCCTTAGCGATCCCATCTCAACACTATGTGAATCAGCATCTCTCTTGAGGTCCGCGACCTCTCTCTCCAACACTGAGTTCCTCTTCCACAGCTTGCGATCAGCCTTGCGTGCCGTGAGGAACCCTCTCTGTAAGCTATCCATATGCTCATGCACCTGCATCATATCCCTCCTAATCTTCGTCGTTCTTCTCCCAGCAGTAACCAAATCAACCCTCAACTCTCCAATAAACTCAACAGTCACTCTATCAATCCGATCAGACATATGCGTGATCCTCTCACCTAGAGTGGTAAGTCAAGTCCAAATCCTACCAGTCTCACCCAACTCTACAGACTCAGCAGATATCTCAGATGGCGCGTCCAATGCCACGGGACTACCAGGTGGTGAATCAAACAAGAATGGGTGATCAGATGAAACCGGCTCTAACGGATGTATCGGAGAATCGGGCTCCTCAGCATGAGCTGGCTGTGCTGGCAAACCATCATCATCAGGCATCTCCTCCTCCTGAGGATCATCCTCCTCATCACTCTCCTGAGGATCGTCCTCCTCCTCCTCACCCTCCTTAGGATCATCATCCTCATCCTCCTCCTCGGAGGGGTACTCCATCAATCGAAGTCTCCGAATAGGTGAATCGTGTGGTGGTGGGGTAGGTGATCTAGGACGACGACGCGATGATGCGGGTGGTGCATTTGACTGAAGAGCGTGAGCATCGAAATGCATGGGTGGTGACGAAGGACACACAGACATGCATGCCGTAGCTCGGTGGGCGAAACGTGGAGCCACACGAGCCAAAGCCTGATGAAGAGTAAGCTGTCTCGAAGTACCAGGGAGCCCTAGAGAAGATGAGGGTCCCTGAGAAGTAGATGCAGCAGGTGGTGCAGAAGTAGCTGCTGCCGGTGATGAAGTAGCTGAATGCATGGCAATCCTGTAGGGATCATCAGGAGCCATGGTGATCTGTGCTGGGCGGAAAGGGTCAGCAAGAATATCCTCAGTAACATCGAACGTACGGGAGGCCATAGTCTGTGACAACGGCGTAGGGTAGGTGTAAGTGTTTCAAAACAACTAAACCGTGAACTAATATCGTACCAAAATCATCATAAGATTCCAATCATATAGTTTCAAGAAAGGTTTCAAGTACCGCATTACTAAAACATTTATAAAGCAATTAAGCCATATAATTCCTCAAAACGCCATCATATCACATAATCAATATATCCAAGATTCTCAAATCAACTCAAAAAATATCTCATATCTAATCATTATCTCATAATACCTCAATAAATCGAGGATGCTTCGGCTTGGCGGGCTGGCGGGCATTGGTCGAGGATCGTTTTCTATAAAATTCGGTTATATTTTAGGTGTTTATTACCTAGTTCTCTATAACCTTGGCTCTGATCCCAATCTGTAACACCCCCAAAATTTGGTACAGCGGAAGACTCATCAAGCTTTCGGGGTGTTACGGGGATTGGTATCCAACACAAGTCATAAAGGAACGAGATAAAGTAAACATAAGTAAAACGCAACCAAACGGGGTTTTAAAGTTTACATTCATCCCAAATTTATCCAAATTAAGGCCCAAAAGAAATAAACGTAGGTCCACAAATACATATCAGAGTTTTAGAAAAACGGATCCTTAAACCGCATTGCCAAGCCAAACCTCCAATCCAAGCATCCAAAATCATTGCTTAATTACCTGAGAAAACGTGCTAAAAGTCAGCTTTCGCTGGTGAGATCATAGGTTTGTATTCATAATTTAATCAAGTGGACATATACGCAAAACTCATGCTAGCTAGACTAGGCCTTAATTCAAAACCTACGGATAACCTCCGCAACATCATAATCACACGGATAACCTCCGCAATATCATAATCACACGGATAACCTCCGCAATATCATAATCACACGGATAACCTCTGCAATATCATAATCACACGGATAACCTCCGCAATATCATAATCACACGGATAACCTCCGCGATATCAAAATCCTATAGGTGCACACTATAGTCCTCTTCATCTAACCATGTCTAGTCCACACGCGATAACAAGATTCACTATGTGGCTAAGGTTGATGTAACATACCTAGTCCTATAGCACAGCAAGTTTTAAATAAAAGCGATACAAGTCCACATAAAATAATTTTTGCACGTTTCTCACCGCAAGTATTGAAAACAAAGTTCAAGAGTAAAAGTGGGGCTATGACTCACCTCAAGTCCAGAAATCAGCAGAAAGAAATTGGTAGAAGTAAGATGTATCACAACTCAAAAGAAAACAACTACGGACTCAGCACTTCCTAACAATATAAACTCGTTTCAGGATCATTTCCTCAAAATCAAATATTCCCAATCCCGAACGTATTCCATTTTACTTTCCAAAAATCCATTTCTCGTATTATTCCCGTATTAGTTTGGAGTTTGGTATCCATGTGGGTGGAGGGTCGACGCAACTCAAACCAAGAAATCACAACCAAACGAAATAATAACAACAATCTACGGGTGTAATATTAGTCCAATATACCATTTAAATAAATCATCGAAGTTTATCAAATCCGTCGATTTGATATCCTTCCATAACTTATTTACCTAATATATTATTCCAAGATCATACCCAAAACCTAAATCACATAGCACGTAGGATATTATATGGTATATTTCTAAATTTAATAAGTTCCCTAGATACATCGTCAAACTTACCAAATTCGTCAATTTGATAAACCTCACGAGATATTTAGTAACTCATAAATCTCGTATACATACCACAACCTATGGGCGTCGTAGGATACAATACCCATTAATATACTCATTTTATATAACTAAATAGATCCTATTTAATCCGTCGATCAAATAAGTTACATAGTTATAGAAAATGGATGTATTAACGTCACATATCCGTGACAAGCACAAAAGTCATAAAATGAATAATATGGCCCACTTGGACTCAAGTGACCACGATCCCATATTACTCGTAAGTTTCCCGTTTTATTTTCCAAAAAGTAATTCATTTAGTATAATCATCCAACGTTATAATTATATCGGCATTCATAATTGTTTAATCATAACGACGTTCCCGAATTTGATTATACTACTTGTATAGCATAATATACATCGTCACGTTATTATAATATTACTCGTGATCGTTTTATTTTTAATATACGCACTTGTATAAATATATATACGTTTTCACGTTTATATATTTATATAAACGTTTATATTATTAATAATAGTATTACGAGTGTTCTTATTAAACGCGATTATAATTTATATCGAGTTTTAAAAGGTGGTCACATGTCCGAGTCATCACCCTCGGCTCATTGACCAAGTCCAAGTGTTACGGCGTTTTGCCGAAATCAACTGTTGACTAGAAAGTCAACGTGACGTCGACATGCACAACCAAAAGTCCAAGTAATAATAACCAATGCAATCCAACAATTATACACTACAACCAAAAATCAAATATTATACGTATGGGTCGACCTACCAAGTCAAACCGGGGTCAATGCTTCACCACAAGGCTTGTGGGTCCCACCCGAGACCTCTAGGGTCTCGGCTAGCTCATGTGAGCTCGAACCAAGCAAGGCCGTGAGCCACGGCTCGCGGTAAACGAGTCGACCACAAACCAAAACCCAAGAATCCGGATACCAAACAAGTTTTCAACATCAAAATACTTTTTCCCACTAGTATTTTACAAAACCCATTCAAGAAAAAATCATATACCCACGGTTTGGGTATCACATCGAGGCACACGAGTTGAAACTCGTGGCCACTCACCTTCAATACGACTCCAAGAATACGTTTCTTCAAAAACCCAACAAGAAATGATGAAAATAGTGGTGTTTAGGTGGCGGTGGTGGTGAGATCGAGGTGTTAGAGGGGTTTATTTCGCGCGTGAGTTATACCAAAAGATAGATCTCGATGAGAGGGTTAATATGGTGGTGTTATTTTGGTTGTAGGGGCGGCGGTGTGGCGGTGGTTGCCAGAAAAAAGGGCGGCGGCGGCTAGGTTTAATGAGAGATAGAGAGAGATGAGAGTGAAAGTGGTGATGCTTGTGTTTGTGTGTTGTGTGAGAACCAAGAACCACAAGGACGAATTTTGTAGTCTACTCTTTTTATTTTTATTTTTCTTTCTTTCTTTTAACAATAATAATAATATTAATAGTGTAGGGTGAATGGCTAGATATATAAACACAATGACCAAACCCGAAAACCTTTCAAAATATTCCGACTCTCTCGAACCGAGCTCGTTCCCAATATTTAAAATTTCACGATACAATCAAAATAAACATATAACCGAACCGTAAATTCAGAAAATTTAATTTTTGTTAGGTTATCCTAGTGCCGGAGTCAACGTAGTGCCACGAGTATATGATTCAATAAATCTCAACATAGATTCCAAATCAAAACGATAATTCAAATTTGATTCCATAAAAACTTAAAGATTGTCAACCACAATTTAAATTTTACAAGTTCGTTACAAATAAAATTTTAAACATTAAATTATAAACGAACTTTATGTAATACCCCAAAATTTGGTACAGCGGAAGACTCAACAAGCTTTCGAGGTGTTACGGGGATTGGTATCCAACACAAGTCATAAAAGAACGAGATAAGGTAAACATGAGTAAAAACACATCCAAACGGGGTTTTAAAGTTTACATTTATCCCAAATTTACCAAAGTAAGGCCCAAAAGAAATAAAAGTAGGTCCACAATACATATCAGAGTTTTTAGAAAAATAGATCCTTAAACCATATTGCCAAGCCAAGCATCCAAATCTTTATTTAATTACCTGAGAAAACGTGCTAAAAGTCAGCTTTCGCTGGTGAGATCATAGGTTTATGTTCATAATCAACTCAAGTGGACATATACGCAAAACGCTTGCTCGCTAGACTAGGCTTTACAGATAACTTCCGCGCATCAAAGCCCTATAGGGGCACCCTATATCCAACAAAAACTCATAGGTCCTATAGGTAGCCAATCCTTACAAATAACTTCCGCATACCACAAATAACCTTTATATATATATATCTAGTCCACATGCGATGGTCCACTATGTGACTAGGGTTGATGTAATTCATCTAACCAAGACTAGTCCACACGCGATGGTCCACTATGTGACTAAGGTTGATGCAATATCCTAGTTCCATAAGCATAGCAAGTTTTGAGATAACAAAAGCGATAATAGTCCACATAAAACAATTTGCACGTTTCTCACCCCAAATATTGAAAACAAAGTTCAAGAGTAAAAGTGGGGCTATGACTCACCTCAAGTCCAGATATCAGCACAAAGAAGTCGGTAGTGGTAAAGCGTATCACAACTCAAAAGACAGCAACTACGGACTCGGCACTTCCTAACAATATAAACTCATTTCAGGATTATTTCCTCACAAGTCAAATATTCCCAATCCCGAACGTATTCCTTTTTACTTTCCAAAAATCCATTTCTCTCGTTATACTCATATTAGTTTGGTGGTTGGTATCCATGTGGGTGGAGGGTCGACGCAACTCAATCAAGAACTCACAACCAACAGATATAATAATAACAACCTACGGGTCTAATATTATTCCAATATATCATTTAAATAAATCATCGAAATTTATCAAATCCGTCGACTTGATAATCCCTCCATAATTTATTCACCTAATATATTCTTCCAAGGTTATTACCAAAACTTAAATGACATAACACATAGAGTTCTACATGGTAGTCCTTGAGCTTAATAAGCGATATAAATAGGTTCCCGAAATCTATCGAATTCGTCAATTCGATAAACTTCACAAAAATATTTATTAACTTATTATTCTCAAACTCCTACCACGACCTAAGGCGTCGTAGGATATAATATCCGATAATAACCCCTTCGATATAACTAAATAAGCCTTATTTAATCCGTCGACTAAACAAGTTAAATAATTATATAGATTGGGTGTATTGACGTTACATATCCGTGACTAGCACCAATAATCAACAATAGGTAAAATGGTCGAACTTGGATTTAAGTGCCCTCAATATCTTATAACTCGCAAGGTCTCGTTTTATTTCCAAGCACTCGTTATAATTCGTAAAACAATTTCCTTTTCAACTTGATCATTTCATTTATACGATAAAAATATAATAAGGTTTCCGACGATATTACACTAAGTTATTAGTCTAATATTTGTCGTTAACGTTATTATTTTGTTCTCGTGATTTCTTATTTATTATATACACATCCACATATATATATATATATATATATATATATATATATATATAT